>CABFVX010003335.1:23568-88474 GCA_902151425.1 Timema shepardi
CCTGGCGAAGGAGCAAGGGGGAAAAGAGTGTTATTTTTTGACATTCCCTCCTCCCCTCTTCCGCAAAAATGTCCTCAAGCGCGCCACATATTTTGGGGGGGGGGGGGGGGGGGGGGGGGGGGCTATGTTGTTTGTAGCTATGGTACATATTTTTAGAACTGTGACACTGATTATAATCTAAACGCTTGAACTGAGAACAATTATACCAAACCAAGAATTGAAGTAGATATATTTTTTTTTGGAGTTTGGTTGAATCCAATATTATCTGAATACAAATATCTAATTTATATTTGAATCACAAATATAGAATCTAAATCAGAATCTTTGAAAATTATGAATATAAGAGGACATAGAAATAAAGTGGAGTAATAGAAAATATAAATATTATTTAAATTTTATAATACTTTCTTATGATCTATTCATCATAACATTAATACATTCAGTTAAATTATTGGTCTGGAGCCTGGTTGTTAAAGTTCATTCTAAAATTATAATAAGTTTTTAAACCACCAATAAGCAGTATTAGAGCTCTAAAACAAATTTGAATCTAAAATGTTCTCAAATCCTTGAATTTCAAATATCTTTAAGAATTCTAGGACCCATCCTTAATCCTTACATTCTTCTTACATTAGATTCAAGGCAGAGAAGATCACACTATTAAAATTATGGTGAAATCTCTCTTAACTAACACCTCTGAATAGTGAACTCTTCTTTATAATGGACAGTTTAAATGTCCATGGCAAAATAACATGGGCTCTTATGGTGTAACAACTTATCACTAACGTGTGCGGACACTTCAAGAGATGTCGTCATCACTTAGCAACAACAGGTACTCTGTAGCTTTGTTGCTACCTTCATGTTGACTCAGGTATTGTCTCATAGAAGTCATCAAGGAATACACCTGTTCAAGGCAGTTCCTTTTCTGAGCCAGCGCACATTATTAAACAAATGATCTTAATGTGCTTCATCTAATTCTTCAAATTTTGCGGAAAAGTTGATCCTTCAAGTTTGATGTTCCCCGAATTAAGTTTATTGTTTTTGTAATGATAGTTGCAAAATATTCATGAATTAAATCTTCACAACAAAGAAAGAAACAACTAAAAAAATGGCTAATCATGGTTTTGAGTAAAAAGACAGAAATCGGACCTTACAAATCGTTTTTAATACAATACAAGTGGCCCGCGAAATTTGTTGATATGGTCATATGGGCCGCAAACCCAATTAATTCCTAAACACTGCCCTTGGGGAGTACTCACACCACAGTTTGGGAAACACTGCTTTAGGTCATTAGAGCTAGGTTGAAATTGTGTCACGGGTGCTGCCATGCTACAAATATTTGTAATTTTTACTACCATAAGGCGAGTCCTTATAATCTGTGGGAGGGTAACTAGTTGCAAATATAAGTTGGTACAACACTACTGGCAGTTGACACATGGGGGATTTCTTGAGGCCATTACCTCCTCACATAATAGTCGCACAGTGAGATAATGAACTTGACTTGATAAGAACTCGACATACTCAAGGATGTTCACTATTATCAAACAAGTAAAAAATCATGAGTAGTTTGTTTACTTGATTACTTAGCATGTTTCTAATAGTTGAGTAGATAACTTGTGAATAGCAAACGTTCTTACGTCAGCAGGAGGTTTACCGAGGGGATTATTGTTGAGTACATTTTCACTTTCTTAAGGATTTTCTTATATAAATAATAAAGTTGTTCAAATGTAGAGATTGTATTGTATTATTTTCCAGTAGTGCTCAGTCCTGTTTGTTTTTTTTATCTAGAAAAGGATGTGACATTTCTTGTTTTATTATTTAAAAATAATTATATTATGTTTGTGTAGAAACAATATAAAAATATTTATTTATTTATTTCATCTTACTGTAAATGTATATTAACATGGTGGTTATTTACCTTTGTACTCTACTCTAACATACTTGTAGTTTAAAGTCAGGTTGTTATTTGATCAAGTTTAAATTGTAAAGAATGTCTGCTTTAGTTAGAAAATATTTTTCGTTAAATAATTTTGGTAGGAGTAAGTTTGCAAGTGTTTGTATCTACAAATGTGCCACACACTCCACAATTACACAAGAATCACCAGATGCTACCAGTTCTGGAGTTGTTCCGATCTTCCGTCGTGCCGCACAGTTTGGTAACAGAGTAGCCTTTCAGGTAAGTGCATATCAGTAACTTAGTTTGGTGCAAATTAGCCATCAACTAATTAATATTAAATTATGTATTGGCCTGATTAAGTACATATAAACAAACAGGGCTGCCCTTATGGGTGTGCAAATGATGTGTCTGCACAAAGCACTGTGATTTTGGGAGCCCCGTGCTTACTTAGGTGACAGATGGGATAAAAACAAGTTGTGGTGGGAAATTTTTGCTTGCTCGCTCGTATAGTAGTTTCCCCAAATAGCAAATATTGACAGAATAAAACCTACAAATCATTATCATGTGGTTTTAGTGAATGAGTGAAGTGAGTTATCCATTTTCAAATCCATTGATTTGCGTCTGTCTGTGGTGGATATAGCTCACGACAACTTTTGAACGCATTAGCCAATTTAACTAAAGCTTGATACATCTGTTCCTTGTACCTCCATACAGATATCATTTGCTGGGAAAGAAAATTGAATAACAAGTTGGGAAGAAATCAGCCCTTATAAGTATAAAAATACTGCTTTTAGCAATAATTATTACATTGTATTTTACCTTTTAGGGTAGTCCCCGGTTACCTTATATGGCTAAAAATTGGTATACATGTGCAAACTACTGTAATAACATTAAACAAAAAACTTTTTTTAATATATATTTTTTGAGAGAGGGGGTGTTAGGCAGATAGTTGGGGACCTTGCAGAGAGTGATCAGGGCCCCACATTTGCTAATCTCGTCTGGATGCTGTAGATGTCCTTTTTTTATGTGACATATGGTTCCTACCCCCTTTCTCCAAGCTAATACAATTGCACTTTCTCCAAATAATCATCATGCCTACACCATATATTGAGCATAATAAATAAAACATGCATGAATCTAACATTTAAGCTCTAAAATTGTATCCCCACCATGTTTTAACTGAGAACCACCAGGGCCGTTTTAATATCTTTTTAGACCCTAGACACTTTTCCCGTGTGGTGTGTCCGATATTTTCACTCATTTTTATATTAATTTCATTGTTTGCATGCACAAAAAACAATTAATGAATCTTGAAACTACTCCCAAATTTTAATGCGTCTTGAACACCTTTGAACCTCTGCTGACACAACATCCTGGGTCTGCCAATGGTTCGTTATACGTCCAATGCAACTACGCATAGCAACATAACCCTGTTACACTACTGTGTATGTGATTATATCAGTGAAGCTGTTGAGAAACGCGACGACCTAAGTGATTGTTTTGGTCATTCAAATATCAAAATTAAAACCCGCTGTTTTTTCTTAATTGGGATTGTGTTTTGTTTGAATATTTTTTTTGGGTGAAATATTGTAGGCCTTAACAGGTTTGTAGCTCCTAGGCACTGTTATTAGTCGTCCTAATGGATAAAGCGGCCCTGAGAACCATAATACGGTTCTCACTCCTTTCACCAAGCAAATGCTTGTACTGTTCCTAGATTATTCACCCTCAATATGTTACTTCATAAGTCATAAGGTCAAGGATGGGAAATCCTTAACCTGTCTATTAAATGGTGTACACTGTGACTTGCACAATTTAACAAAGTTGAAAAAATGATTTAAATGTATTATATTTGAAAGATGGTTTAGGAAAGGTGGATGGAAACGCATTAAAGGAACGAACACAATATGGCTTTTACAATGAAAAGAAGAACACAGTTAACACTTTACATTACTCCCATTGGACAAAGAGGTAATGGTTGCCTCTTTAAGAAAATCAACTGGTTGGATTCTAGTATCAACTAGAGCACCTCATTCAGGCTGTATTTAATGTCTGAGGATGATGCCGTAGAGCGTCGAAACATGTAACATCACTAAATAAGGGCGTTCTCTATGAAGCCTGCAAAAGGAGCAAGGGAATAAGATAAGAGAATAGAATTCAATAATATAGTTTTAATTTTATTTTTTTATTTTAATTATTCAACATTGTCAATTTTTCAATTCAACCAATTAATTACTTCTTCAATTGTATAGTTACAAATTTAACATCCTAGTCGTGGATAATCTGTAGATATAGTTTAGTCAAATTATATAATTTTATTGTGTTACAAGTTCACTTGTTTATGTAGCGTGATTTGACTCGCATTTTAATGTGTTTTTTTACTGTTTATGTTATATCCAATCTTATATGTTAATTGACGATATCCACTTGAACTTATCTTTACTTAATATCTTTATCTATATAATAATTTACATTCAACTATAATATCATAATGTATCTGTAACGTTAATGTTAAATTGACAATATCCACTTTAACTTATCTTCTCAGATATATTCATTAAAAATGTTATTTTTCACATGAATTTTTTCTTATTATCTTTACCTTAAATAATATTTTACATTGAATTCTACAAACATAGTCCCTTTTATATGTTTTTATACACCTTACCTATACCTTCTTCCAAATATAATATAATTACCATATAAAGTGAAAAGGGGTTTTCCTTATAGAGAAAAAAAGATTTAAGAAACTCTTTTATAAAAAATACACTCTAAGAGAAGAAAAAAGACCAGAATCTAGAAAATAAGCTCACTCCTAGGCCTGTTAATCCGTGGGCCATTGTTTACAAAGATGTAACTTATTCATATTGACCACTTAGAGTAATTTAACAAAGTGATAGTCATACCAGTAATTTAATATTACATGTTTTGTCTAAAAGGCTTAACTTACTTTATATATATTATATTTCATTGTTTGATTTTGTTAGTTCCTGATTATTCTATTTAATGATTAAATTATCTTTTTTATAGGGTCATCTGGTAAAATATATGTTGGTATTTATGTATCAAGTTTCTTATATTGACTAGACTTAAAAAGTATTTTTTTAAACATTACATTTGTTACCATTAGGGCTATTAATGGACTAATCTGAGGGGTTAGGGTTTGTATTAGAGGAAGTGTAACCATGTCAATAAGATGGTAAAACCACAGCAATAGATTGCATATTAAAAAAAACCCATCCTTTGTCACCTGACAGAGATTTGAACCTTGACCCTCTCATCACGGGCAATTATTCACATTCTCAGATCATTTTGAATATGAAGAGATGTAATTCGCCTTCCCCCGAATTATATAATGCTCTGCTGCCAATATATATGTATATTTTAAGTATGATACCTAGATTAAAATGTATGTGACTGAACAGACTTCCTATCAAATGATTTATCTCCTAGGACAATGATGGGGACTACAGATACCAAGGTCTTCTCTGTAGCAGTCATAAGTTTGCTTCAGAGATCTCTTACCACCTTAATGGTAACACTCAGGAAAGAGTTGCCTTCTTGTGCCCCAACAATGCCTCTTACCTTATAGCCCAGTGGGCTTGCTGGATTAGTGGACAAATCGGTGAGTAGATAAAGTGGATGATTCAGATTTTTGTTTTGTTGCCATATGAATGGACCTTTAAATTAGTGTAAATCCACAAATATACATACAAGTAGCTGGCAACTGGCATGCCGGAGGCATGAGTACAATGCAGTTGCTAGTAGCTTGTATGCTTTTTATGGACCTGCCAGTGAATAGCAAGGAGTTCCATTTTCTTGTACTAGTGGCACGCAGGGAGGTGTGGAGGACATCAGTGGCATGCGAGGGGTTGATGTGTCCGAGCATGCTATGCTAGTAGCTGGAACATCAGTACAAGGAATTTTTTAGTTTTTCCAGAAAGTTTTAAGTTTTATCAGGAAGTTATTTTGGTTTTTCCCTTGATTACACTTTTCTTTCTAGCTCATGACTTGAACTTAACTTAAACATCTGCTTATCCATTTTTTTTCTGTTTTATAATCTTTACTTTCTAATTGAATTTTAAGTTGTATATTATATATGTTCTCTAGTACTGCTATCATGCTAATCAGTTAATTTATGATTTCTGTAACATCCATCTCTGTCAGTTACTAGCACAAAACTCAGAGTGGTGCTGGCCCTTAGCTAGCAAGTGTAGTTGTGTCTACTGGTTTGTCGGGTACTCGCTATTAGCATGATTTTACCCTGCCATGCGTATCTGCGGCTCAAAATATTGAGTTAAAACAATAGTTGCTCTATGTATGTATGTATATATGGTTGCCCAAAGTGACCCAAGAAACATTGGTAATTTTTTTTTATACTACCAACTAACATGTGTACTCTTCCTACCTGGTGCTAGGATTAATATGTTCATAGAAAGAAATATAACACCCGAACAGAAATTTGAACATAAGCTGAGCTAGGAGGGTGTCATATTTCTAAATTTCCACAATCAATCCCAGAGTGTTAGCTAAAATACTTGCTTGTTCAAACCATTGTTTGGTTGCTACCACACATGCAAAAAACAAAAAACAAAAACTATGATTAATTTCCATTTTATACAATGAGTTCATTCAAGGATGGCACTATTCCTCATAACCATGTAACTTACAGCTTTGTTCTTATTATAGTCTTATTTATTCTTTAAATATTTCTTGCCAGCTGTCCCCATGAATGATAAACACCCGTTGCCTCTCATGGAACACTACGTGACAAACAGCAAAGCCAAACTAGTGGTGACAACTCGACATTACGCCAAGATGATTGCCAAGCTTTGCTTGAAGATTGGAACCAAAATGCTTATCATGGATGATATTCTACAGATAAGTTCTCGCAGGACTGATGGGGAAAATATTGCCGCTTTAGACTCCTTTAGTATTGGTCTGGAGCCAGAATTTTACGAGACGAGTGAAGCCCTCATCATTTACACCTCGGGCACCACGGGACTCCCAAAAGGTAGGAAAAGTTGTCAAAGGGTCAGGAAACAAATTAAATATTTTTTATAAATAATGATCTACTTAATTGATTTATACAATATTCAAATAAATACCACAATTAACCATGTAAAAATAGTTATGTTCTGCTTTTTAAAATATTATTTTACTATAAAGAAAGTTATTATTTAACCAATTCTTTACTGAGTAATTGTGTTTTACTAAGATTTATGAAACACATTTCTCCAATAGGTATACTTATTATAAAATCAATAAAATCAAAGTTATTTTAGCACTCGTCTCACTACCTGATATATGCATATGTATTAATTTATGCTATTGTGTTAGGAATGAGGAAGGCTGAGTTTTGAGAAAGTGTGCCTGCATTTTCATAGAGGGGAAAGTGGAACACAATTTTTTAGAAAACCTCTGCACACTTATCCAGGATTCTAACCTCGATCCCTCCATCGTTGGCAGTCCATTCTATTGCGAGAGTGATAGCTTACACCAGTTAACCATCAAAGCGAATTATAGCTTGTTAAATCAGAAATCAATGCTATTTTTTTGTTAACGCTCTAGAAAATTAAATGTTTTTATTTGTTAACGCTGATCCATCTTACAAATAATATATTTCACACTTTGTCCTGATTCCACAAAAGCATACCCAAAAGTTTTCAGGAGTGTTGCATGAATTTAAAAGTAGGTGAAGCATAGAGTTTGGATTCGAGGGGTCAAGGAGGTATTTTGGAGCCCTTCTCTGGATTTTTCTGATTATTTGTTACTTCCAAGAGCTAATTGAAGTTTTTTTTTCAATTATAAAGTTTCACTAGAAGGTGTTGTTGGAGTAAATTTGCAATAATATTAAAACACACTACTGAAAGCATAACAAGGTTGATCAATTTCTAAAAAGTAAAAATTACCATATTATTGGAAAAAATATCTATATTTTATAAGTTAAATCAATTCAATTTAGCCTTAACTGAGCTTTATGTTACTGTTTTCATATATACACACTGACATTAAAGGATTGACCCACTTCGGTGACCTTGTGGTCTAACACACTACTCTCACAGTAGACTAGACTGCCGATGATGGGGAGATGAAGGTTTGAATCCTGGTTGGTGTACTGTACTGAGGGTAATTTTTCAAAAAAAAAAAATTCCACTCTCTCTCCACACACTTTCTTTAAATATACTCTTCCTTAAAACCCTAGCATAAAGTAATTAGTATATAAGTATAAGTATATAACTTGAGAGGATAGTAAGACTTGATGCTAAAAAAAAAGGTAAAGGAAAACATTAAAACATTTTTTCTTGCCATCTTTACAATGTGTAAAATACATTTCTAATCAATTACTTTATTGCACACCAAACCATTTACAGAATTAATTTATTTTTAAAGTTTAGCATTCCCAAACACACTGGATGAATTTAATGCACATTGACTACTGTACCACTTCTAAAGGAAATTAAATCTTGGAAATTCAGCTAGATTAGGAAACTCCCTCCAGCCAATATAATAACTACTACTAAACACACACTTATTTCATTCTGAGGTAGATAATTATCTTTGTGTCTTACTTAAAAGAGAATAGTAGTTGGAAAAAATTTCAGATGGCAGCCCTGCTGAAGAATTTAATTATTTAGAGGTCCCTTCAGTTTAATCCTCAACTCAATCTTAAAGTAGACTTCAAGTTAGAGAAACAATGGTTGTCACATTAACTAGCCATAGGGATTGCTTCAAAAGAAGAGTTTTAGTTTGAGCAGACCTATTATCTCGTTTCAAAAATATTACAAGTTTTTAGTAAATGTCTATTTTAATATAAAATTGAGAGAAAGTTTGTGCAGTGCACTGTACCATTTATTTCTTATGGTATTTTATTAGCTAAAATCTAATCATAATAATGTTTCCAGATTTTAGATAAAGAGTAGTTTCATTTACTTGTTTTGAAACATTCCAGGGGCTGTTCTGAGTCACAGAGCCATCCAAGAACAAGTATCCTCACTAGTGCAGGCGTGGGGTTGGACCAAACATGATGGTGTGCTACATGTGCTTCCGTTACATCACATACACGGCATAGTGAATGTCCTCACATGTCCCTTAGCCGTGGGTGCAACGTGAGTAGGTCATTCTATAAACATGGAGGTTATGGCTTTCACCCACTGAATTTAACCTACTACTAGGATACCTGACTACTTACCTCAGTCGATAATGCATGTATTTACTGTGGTAAGGGTATTGCGTTTGATTCCTATCATGGCTGAAAAGTTTATCATTGATAAAATTGGGGCTTCTCCTTACACAGTGATGAATTAATGGTTGAGGAACAGGGCGTTGTGTGTCTTTTAGAGTTACATTAGTTGACAAGCCATATGTTTACATAAACATTTGGTTCAGAAAGTGTACATAAAATAACCCACAGCAAAAGTAAAACATCTTATATAGATCCTTTGTATGACAGCTTAACATAAACTTGTATCCATGTGGTGTGGATATTGTCTCGACCTAAATAAGTGGGCTATATAATAACATTCTGCTCATTGGAATTTTGGGAGCCCCTAGTCTTTATTACATGAGTGGCCACTGCATGCATACATCTACATCCACATGTGATGTTATTAATCATTACAAACAACATTAACGTTATGTAGGACATATTAATATGTAGGTTATCTGAGCTTAAAGACATCTCATGCTCAAAATGTGGCACTGATTTATTCATTTTTTTATTTTAACATTTTTTAACTGTCAAAACTAAATTTAAAACAGTTAAACATAATATTAATTTAATGAAATAGTGCCATTTATATTGTCTACAAAATATAACGTTTTTTGTTATTGCCATGTTTTGTTTCCTTACCAATCAAAGCTGTAAAAAACTGCCAAATACTTATTTAAACACTTTTGAAGAGCAAATGAAAATGATAACTTTATAAAATCATTAAATAAGATGCTTATTAACATAAATAGAGTGCCAAATTTGGATCATGCTTGGAATTTTTTTAGTTAAACTAAAAAATGTAAACACAGCTAAGAAAAAATATTTTTAAAATGCCACCCAGAGCATTGAATTCCTTATTTACAAAAAATTATATTTCTCAAAACCTTAACAATAGTATTTTATTTGATCACTTCACTTTTGATTGATATCTCACTTAGACTAAATCAGTGTGCGCAAATTCCAAGATAGTTATTTAAAAAAATAAAAAAATAAAATCTCCTCACTCTGGTAATGTAACAATGTTGCTGTAGGTGTGTGATGCTGCCTAAATTCGATGCAGGGCAGGTGTGGAGACATCTGTTGATCAATGCAAGAGTCAACATTTTCATGGCTGTACCAACCATCTACATGAAACTTATTGAAGAGTATGAAAACAATTTAAAAGACAGGGAGGAAGAAGTCAGAGACATCTGCTCCAATAAAATCAGGTCTTGGTGTATTTTTTTATTTCCCATCTTAGTGATTATTACTTGTGTAAATATGAGAA
Source organism: Timema shepardi (assembly GCA_902151425.1). NCBI lineage: Eukaryota > Metazoa > Arthropoda > Insecta > Phasmatodea > Timematidae > Timema > Timema shepardi. The sequence continues at coordinate 33,940 of CABFVX010003335.1, forward strand.
TTGAATCAATTCACACAAAAATCAAAAGCAAACTTAACTTCACAATGGCAAAAATTAAAAGAAATTAAAAGGTAAAGAGCTATCATGGAAAGCTTTACAAAAATTAGAGTTATGGCCAAGAGGTTGACTGGTAAAACAACAAATCATTAAGTGTGGCTGAAGGTTTTCAAAATTTTACTTTTAGTAGATATCTAATACAAAGCTACATTTCAAATACTTGATAGTAATGGTATGATTTGGCTTATGGCACTTAGTATTATGGCTATAAGGGGCTTTTACTCTCTAACATAAATAAATATTAAAATAAATAAAGAGTTTTAAAGAAACGTGTCAACGTGCGTCTATAGAAAGGTTAGAAAATCACACAGAACATAATAACACTTCCAGTGCACCTGAGCAAGTATTAACTCTCACCCTCCAGGTGTCAAAATGTTTCAGGCTTGAGTTGTTAAAAAAACTTAGAATACATGAAAAGACTAATTCAATTTGAAATCTGTAAAATTATTCCTTTAGTTTATTATAATGAACCATAGATTTGATTTTATATTGGTTTTAGGCTACCGAGTACATTAAGCTTCTCTTTATTACAAACTCTCATAATTCCAGTGTTAAAGATGGGTACATATTTCTTTCTTAAAAAGTATTTGATAAAAACCATTAAAAGTTGGTATATTTCATTCAATAACATTGGCTTGTTTATAAAATTTGAAAAACTACTTAAAATAAGTTAGATCTATGTTTTTTGTCACTTTGGCAAGTGAAGTGAAGTCTAATTAATGTAATATTAATTGTTTCAGTAACTTCTCAACTTCCACAAAAAACCCTAAGTTATTGCATAATGTATAATCACCTGTGAGATATTTCACTACTTTTTATTGATATTATCAAAATAGGTGCTTCAATATAATAAAAGCTAAACTGTGCGGTATTGTATGGATGAATTATCTTGGCGCATAACATCTTGTGACTTGGTCTCTTAGCTTACATGACAATAAGAAATTTAGGGTGTATGAAAACAAAAAATTAAGAAAATATTTGGTCTTTAAAAAAAGGGGGGAAGGGATAAATATAATGAAGGGTGGAGGAGGTTACATAATAATGAGTTACACATCCTGTTCTCATCACCAGATATTGTTATGGTACTCAAATCTTGTGGGTTATGTTGAACAGGACATGCGAACCATGTTCAGGCTACTGACCCAATGGGTAGGGACCATTGGGAAGACATAGATGCAGATGGGGGGGATAACATTAGGATGGAACTAAAAAAATATGGTGTAATAAGAGGGACTGGATAGAACTAGCTCAAGAATGGGGTAGGGTGTAATGAGGGGGACTGAATAGAACTAGCTCAAGATAAAAATAGGGTGTAATGAGGGAAACTGAATAGAACTAGCTCAAGAATGGGGTAGGGTGTAATGAGGGGGACTGAATAGAACTAGCTCAAGATAAGAATAGGGTGTAATGAGGGAGACTGAATAGAACTAGCTCAAGATAGGGGTAGGGTGTAATGAGGTGGACTGAATAGAACTAGCTCAAGATAGGGGTAGGGTGTAATAAAAGGGACTGGATAGAACTAGCTCAAGATAGGGGTAGGGTGTAATGAGGTGGACTGAATAGAACTAGCTCAAGGTAGGGGTAGGGTGTAATAAAAGGAACTGGATAGAACTAGCTCAAGATAGGGGTAGGGTGTAATGAGGTGGACTGAATATAACTAGCTCAAGATAGGAGTAGGGTGTAATAAGAGGGACTGGATAGAACTAGCTCAAGATAGGGGTAGAGTGTAATGAGGGGGACTGAATAGAAATAGCTCAAGATAGGGGTAGGGTGTAATAAGAGGGACTGGATAGAACTAGCTCAAGATAAGGGTAGGGTGGAATAAGAGGGACTGGATAGAACTAGCTCAAGATAGTGGTAGAGTGTAATGAGGGGGACTGAATAGAACTAGCTCAAGATAGGGGTAGGGTGTAATAAGAGGGACTGGATAAAACTAGCTCAAGATAGGGGTAGGGTGTAATGAGGGGGACTGAATAGAACTAGCTCAAGATAGGGATAGAGTGTAATGAGGGGGACTGAATAGAACTAGCTCAAGATAGGGGTAGGGTGTAATGAGGGGGACTGAATAGAACTAGCTCAAGATAGGGGTAGGGTGTAATGAGGGGGACTGAATAGAACTAGCTCAAGATAGGGGTAGGGTGTAATGAGGGGGACTGAATAGAACTAGCTCAAGATAGGGGTAGGGTGTAATGAGGGGGATTGAATAGAACTAGCTCAATCTAAGAATAGGGTGTAATGAGGGGGACTGAATAGAACTAGCTCAAGATAGGGGTAGGGTGTAATAAAAGGGACTGGATAGAACTAGCTCAAGATAGGGGCAGGGTGTAATGAGGGGGACTGAATAGAACTAGCTCATGATAGGGGTAGGGTGTAATAAGAGGGACTGGATAGAACTAGCTCAAGATAGGGGTAGGGTGTAATGAGGGAGACTGAATAGAACTAAGCTCAAGATAGGGGTAGGGTGTAATAAGAGGGACTGGATAGAACTAGCTCGAGATAGGGGTAGGGTGTAATGAGGGGGGCTGGCTAGAACTAGCTCAAGATAGGGGTAGGGTGTAATGAGGTGGACTGGATAGAACTAGCTCGAGATAGGGGTAGGGTGTAATGAGGGGGGCTGGCTAGAACTAGCTCAAGATAGGGGTAGAGTGTAATGAGGTGGACTGGATAGAACTAGTTCAAGATAGGGGTAGAGTGTAATGAGGGGGACTGGCTAGAACTAGCTCGAGATAGGGGTAGGGTGTAATGAGGGGGACTGGCTAGAACTAGCTCAAGATAAGGATAGGGTGTAATGAGGTGGACTGGATGGAACTAGTTCAAGATAAACATAGTGGGTGAACCTTTGTAAGTGCGGCAATGAACTGACTTCCGAATGCCATAGAGTGAGTAACAAATGATATTACCTTGTTCAGGCTAATGGTGAGTGGATCAGCTGCTCTCCCGGCACCTCTTTCTCAACGCTGGGCCGACATCACTGGTCACACTCTGTTGGAGAGGTACGGCATGACAGAGACAGGCATGGTGCTCTCCAATAAACTAGAGGGGGAGAGAAGATTGGGTAACACTATGCTCACTACACTAGTTTTAGAGTACAAAGATGATGAAATATTAACCTCTCAAGATCATAATACCAATTATAATTTCATATTAAAAAATTAATTTATCTATACTCTGTAATGGCTGGTGATGTAAACACTATGGTTTTCACAAAATCAAAATTGAGAAGAAGAATATTTTGCAAATTTATACAAGGTGGTCTTTTTAATTTGGCAAAGTAACATATCTTTAATAAAAAGTATTTAAGAAAAAAAAATGCTTTCTACAAAGTTGCTTGGTTTTGTGACGCTGACAAAATTGGTTTTTTATTTAGTCGACTCCCTCAATATCATCTCAAGTTCAACTATTGTTTTACAAATTGGACCCTGTATTTTTTATCGCAGAATTGTATTCTATGAAAAAACCAAGCAACTCTTGTCTGAAACACTTTTTTACATGAGGTCTACAGATTATAATAGGCAATAATTGGAATAAAAATAGTTCCATAAGCATTACTTGTATTTCTTTGTTTCATTAAATATGATCAGAAATATACCTCGAATAAAAAAGGGATGGCGGTTTTTGCTGAAATGGTCTTCCATACTTCCTTCAAGAAAATGTGGGTACACTACCTAAAAATTCATCCTTACTCATTCCTAACACACTAGTGTGATTAACACTTATGCATATCACCTGAACGGGTAGTAAATGGGTGCTAAAAATGAAAATAATACCATGAAACTTAAGCAAATAGATAATTAATGAAAAAAAAATCCCCAGAGTCTATTTTTTGTTTAGTAAGTATATTTTTGTTACTTACTTACTTACTTACTTAGCAGCATGTCTCAGTACCGGTTTGAGTTATACGCTTAAGTACTAGTTACGCTAATGAGCTAAGAATTGGGAAGGTTAAATACATAGAAAGTAAACCCATATTTGCGTGGAGGGGGAGGGGAAAACCATTTAGGGAAAACCACCCCCAGTTCACCGAGCGAGATTCAAACCTCGATCTCCCCGTCATTGACAGTCTGGCTCAACACAAAACTAGAGCGTTAGCCAACTACACAACTGAGGTGGGTTTATATGTTTGTTAGTACAAATTTACTTGGGAAATTAAAAATAGTTAATAGTTAACTTGTTTTTAATAAAGTGAATATACCAGACTGTTACATGTTTTTATAATTAAAACAACCATACCACACATTGTTGAAATATCGCTTTACAAAATGGGAAAATTACAATTTAACAGTGTTAATATTTGTTCCTCACAGAGAATCAAACATGGGACGCAAGAGTGTGGAAAGCTTATTTTTCTGGGGGATCTAATAGAAAATTTTTACTTTACCTTTAGCCTATACAAGTTTTTATACTTAAATATGAACCTCCCCCCCCCCACCTCCCTATGAGAGTACATCAAATGACGGGAGGGGGAGAGAATCCGAACTAACCACCCACCGATCAGGCCTTTCTATGACCTTGCTGTTTATCATGTAAAACACTGCCTAAATGATAGATATCTAATTTTAACGAAAATGTTAAAGCTGTTTTCAAAATATTTTTAATTCAAAAAAATAACAACCTTATGTAAACTACCTATAAACCCATTTTCCCCTGAAAAACATGTACACATTGCTGTTCATCCCTTAAAACACACTCCCATGGTATACATTTTAAACAAAACCATACAGCAATTTTAGAGAACCATCTAATTATTATAAAACATTAGTCATTAGTAAACTACCCCTAAGCAAATTTTCCCCCAAAAAATAGGTATATAGTATTATTTGTTTTGTCAAATAGACCAAAGATATCTAATTTTAAAAAAAATTAATAAATATTAATTTATAAAATAACTAACTTTAAGTGCTATAAATAAAATTTAAAAAACAGCTAGAGGTAATACCACATAATGCCTAGATATCAAGTTTGGACAAAATCTATCAACCCATTTTGATTGTGGCACCAGGTAGAGACAGACAAACACAGGGACACACACCGAATTCCCAGATACACTATGTTGGGCTCGGAGGCACATTAAATGTCAATATTCATCATAATCTCGAGGCAATTTTTTGGGGGGGATTACAACATTTTCTCACACACAAAAAAGTAAAAATTCATATATTTGAAAAAAAAAAGTGTTTTGTAAACAAAACTATATTATAGTAATATCGTTAATATTTGTAGCATTGATATTGTTATTACCTGGACCAGTGGGCACATGGTCAAGATAATTAAGTTTTGTTTGCTGGTGACTGGGACATTGTGGTTTGAACCCTGGCTGAGTATACTAAGGGTAGTTTTTCTAAATGGTTTCCCACTTTCTCCCCATGCAAATGAAGGTGAATTTCCTCTACATTCTACCTATATCATTCTTACAACAATTTAATAATTGGTAGCTTATTTATACATATAACTGAATAGGTATTTAAACACAGGGGAAAAAGAATTGCATCTCTTTTGGTGTCTCAAAGGGAATATTTTCCGCTCGTGGTTCTTTTATCAACCAGGTGTCAAGTGTATATTCACGTTTTTTTAAAGGTTGTGACATAGGGTATTTTTATTTAAATAACAGCAACAGGCCAATACTATTTTACCACTAATTTCCTTATCCTAACACAACCATTAACAGCCTTGTAATAACTTGTAATGATGTTGAAATTTTTATGTATGATTTTTAACTTTTCGTAGTTACAAAATAATGTTCTGGGTAAGTAGCTGTGTCGAAATAATGGGTGTGGAAGGGTAGTAAGTAAGCCTGCCTACATTAGCTTAAAACTCCATATCTATAACAGTTGCTCTTTTGTTTAAGCTACTCTTTCCTCCTATTAGTTCCTTACGTAAGATATTACAGATGATATCAAAAGTGTTTGCCTTCTTTTCTTGGACCCCATTTACTCGGATCATTCCAAGAAACGTCCTTTGTTTTCCAATACTATATTGAATGTAGGGAAATAAAGGCATTTAAACGTTGACAGAGCTAATTTTGTAATCGGAAGTTTTACAAAGTACATCTTGAATGTGAATATTAAAGTGTTAACTAGTATTTTATTGATGGCATACAATTAAAACTGTGGTAAAAGTAAAAAATTATAACATTAAGTTTTTATATGTAAACATTTATCCACCTGCTCCCCCTCCGCTTTAAGGGGGTCCAACAAATCCCGGGGTGGATCTGGAAACCCCTTCTCTCTACACCCTTGCTGGGACGCTTAGATTAGTAGGTAGACACACTACCGACTACCAAAAATTGTTATCTTAAGAGTTGTTTTTGCTATTTTATTAAAAAACACTTGGGGTGTGTGAAACTTCAAAACTTTTAATTTGACTCAAAACAAATATCTACTTTGACATTTTGAAAAAAATTCTGCATTATACAATGCCGAAGCCCTATCAGCAAACATTTGGGCATCTAAAATACTCAATGTATGTTCAATTATCTCCCATTATGAACTATTATGTACTCAAAAAATAAAAATTCAGATGGAAAAATCGGAAGCATTTTAATTGTAATTTGTGATTATAGCTTGATTTATCAGAATAAAGCAAAATATAATAAACAGTTATGTATTAAAACACTTTTGTTAACTCATTTTAGTGCTCAAAAGTATATAAATAACCAAAATATAATTTTTTTTTTTTTAGCTTAAAATAACCAAATTTCTTTAATCACACTTCAACTCGGCTTTGAGAATATTTAATACATTCAATTTGAGTTCACTATGGATTCCAAAAAGGGTCCTAAATCCCTAAAAACCCTTATATAAACTCTTTAAAAGAAAGCTGCATTTAAAGCAATAGTAATGCATTATGAATTGTAACCTATTTTTTTTCCAGGTTATGTGGGCCTGCCCCTTCCTGGGGTGGAAGTCCAGATTTCTGGGCCAAACTATGAGCCCCTTGTTACTGGAGACAACAGTGGTAGTGTGGTGGTGTCAACAGACCATGCCAGCGGAGAGCTACTGGTCCGTGGACCCACACTCTTCTCAGGGTACTACAACAAGCCTGAGGCTACTAGCAAAGAGTTTACACAGGATGGATGGTTCAAAACCGGTCAGTAACGCTAGGAATCAAGTTGATTTTTCTGGGATCTGGTTCAAGAAAGTGAATGAGCATGTTTTACTATGTGTTCGGCCAAACCTTTACTATAATAAGTATAGTTAACTCCCGATTATCTGAGTTAATGGAAGGGATGAGTACCACGGATAACTCAAAACTGCTGATAACCCAAATATTTATTTAGACAAGAGATTGTAGCACATTCAGTTCAAACTAGTACTCACCTATCTTGACTGCGTCAATGGATACATCTTTATATTTCACACACTAAGATAATTAAAATAACACTTTAAATTAATTTACAATATACTCAAAATGGACACATCCCTTACATAGTTTGAATTAGTCTTCTGCTTCATTGCAGCTGCTTTCTTTTTCCTTATCCCGCTACGTATTTTCAGTAACATCAGCTTGTCAGATAGGAGCTTGGTTCCAGATTATTAATCAGGTTATGAGTCCATTCCAGTGCAGTCCCCCTTGCAAACACTCTTTGTCTCTCTGGCCATTATCTCTTCCCTAGAGATTTACTGAGTACAACAATCGGTAGCCCTGTATTCTCCATCAACAAGACGTTTTTCAAAAATGGATCCCCTGCTGTTGGCGATGCCGCGGTTAAGCTGCAAAACAGATAATCCGGCCGTGAATAATTGGGAGTCTATTGTCTTGTCAATAAACTAAATTATTAAGTTATATTGATTGATTTAATTGTAATTAAATTGTATTTCTTAAGTTGTCAGTGATGATATTGATATAATTTAAAAATGTGTTGAAATGACCCCTGAAACTAGTGGCATCTGGTTTCCTAAAATATGTACGGCACTATTGCTATTAATAGCCTCTGATAGGTTTCATGAGGCCTCTTCGTCGATCTCATAATATAATAGGTTAGGGGAGAGACAAGAGGTTTGTGTCAGAAAAAAATAAAATAATAATAATCAACTCTAATGGTGAAGTTAAGGAAACCCCGCCCTTTCTTACACTTAACCAAAAAATAAAAAATAAATGCTGCTGGGCTGACATTTTATATTACACATAGCTACCGCCTGTCATCTTGCCAAACAAATTAAGTCCTATAGAATACCTAATGTTATATTTGGAAGAAGGTACAGGAGAGTTGGATTGAAACATATAAAAGGGAACAAACACAATATGACTTTTACAATATAAAGAAGAACACAGTTCACACCTTACACTGCTGCCAATGGACAAAGAGGTAATGGCTGCTTCTTGAAGAAAATTGATCTTTACTGCTCAATCCCTCGGCCTAAATTTCAATATTTTGGAAATCATCACTAGGGAGTGTGAAACATTTAATGTGACTTCATAAAAGAAGAAACCAAAAAATAGACAAAAGGGAGCAAAAAAAAAAGGTAGTGATTAATAAGACACTTAAATAAGGACATGTAAAATTTTTTTAAGAGAGATCAAGAAAGAGATTAGATAAGTAGATAACAGCAAGTATGTGAGAGCAAAAGAATGGATAAGAGTAAGGAAGGAATAATGGTGGAAAGTCAGAGTCAGATATAGGCATTTTACTAAACTCACACAATCACAAGCTCAAAATGGAAACAGATGGTTATGATTATGTAAACAGTTGTGTTCTGTACAAAACAAGAATGATTCACTATCATTTAAGAAGCTACTTGTAAAATTAAATGGTCATTGAAGTGTTTATAAATAGTAATAATAATCATCAACAACAACTGTTTCCAGTCGGTGGCCCGGTCTGTTTATTAAAGTGCTTCCATCTTCTTCTTTCTTTTCATCATTCTTCTACTCTCATTGGCACACTTTTTGTTATCTGCTCTTCCCATCTCTTTCTGGGTCTGCCTTGCAGTTCCTACATACTTTATCGCTATCATTCTCTTTGATATTTTCTCCTTTTCTATTCTCATTACATGCCCTACCGTCTCAGTCTTGATTCCTCTACTTTCTCATGTACTCCCACTCTTTCTAACTTCATTCCTAATCTTGTTTGCCTTCGTGACAGCTAAAATGCTCCCCACAAACCTCATTCCCATGGCCTCCACTTTCTTGATCTCTCTTACATTCAATGCCCATGTTTCTGCTGAACATTATTTTGATGTAAGTGGAGCTGTGTAAAATGTGTTAATCAGCTTATCTTGAAATTCAAGCAAAGATGTGTGTGATTGATGATATATGATCAACTTATGTGCTACCCAGGGGACACAGCCAGATATGAAGATGGGATGTATCAAATAATGGGAAGGACCAGCGTGGATATAATCAAGACTGGTGGTTATAAAGTCAGTGCATTGGAAATTGAGACTCAGCTACTGGCACATCCTAGCATTTCCGAGTGTGCTGTTGTAGGCCTGAAAGATGATACATGGGGACAGAAGGTAACCAATAAAATATTATTTAGCTTTCAAATATATATATATAGGGTTGAAGCTATGACAGGCCTAGCAAGCCCTTAGGGGAAAATATATAGCGTGAATGAAAAACTGGAAACAGTAATGGATGTAATATATATATATAGGGTGGTTTATCCCGAATGGTTTCACACACTCCTCCCACGCAAATGTGCTGGTTAAATGTACTAACTACACTAATGTGTGAGGGATGAGGAATTTTTAATCTATAGTTAGTTTACCAGCATTTGCGTGGAAGAAGTGTGTTAAACCATTCAGGATAAACCACCCTTAGTACACCCACTGGGGTTTGAACCATGATCTCCCCGTAATTGGCAGCCTAGTCTATTGCAAGAGTGATGCGTTATACCATTCGGCCACTGAAGCAGATCATATACATATGTTAACCACACTGATGTTTTATGGGTGAATAAGGTATAATTTAGAGTAAAAATACACACAGCTGTGCGATGAAAGAGTGGTAGGGGTAAACCTATTACTTAAAAGCTCCCTGAGCACACCCGGCCAGGGTTAAAACCTTGACCTCCCTGTCACCAGACAGCAACTAGAGAAGCCTGACATTACATCCCATCTATGCAGATATAAAAGAACAAGTAATCATATCATCGTGTTTTTAAAACAACATTCATCATCATCATCATCATCATCATCATGAGCGGCTTTCGGCCACTGGCTGGATCTGTTTGGAACATAAGCCTCTCCGACATATCCTTTCTCCACACCACCTCCTCCTCCTCCATAACCCAGTCTTCTCCTCTCTCCTCCACACTTCCCTACACTCCTTTCAGCCACCTCTCTCTTGGTCTATATCTTGGCCTCCTGTCCCCCACTTCATTATCCAGCCTCATCGCTGGTATCTTCTCCTTCATTCTCCTCACATGACCATACCACCTTAGTCGTGCCTTCTCTATCCTCTCCTACAGTGCATTCCTTATTGTGTAATGGATTAATTAATTTAGGATGGTCTTTAAATTAAAAACGACACCTAGACATGAGAATCGAACTCAGGACCTTTGGCTTAGTACGCCAATGCTCATACCACTGAGTTATCCAGGAGTCGTCCTGTGCTCATGATAGTTCTTCACTCATACGTCTAACTATGATTTTTCAATTCTTGGCTATTTAATCCAAAATTTAAGATAATGAAATTATTTTGTAATAAGAAACTCATACCTAAATGTTTAACCCTGCCTAAATATCAAATGTTTTATGAGCCAAATACAAGATATTGGATCATAGTAGAACTGTTTAAATATATATGTACATACATATAAGGGTAAAAGTAGTTTTTATGGAGCATCGGGCATTAGAAAAAGGAGTGCCATTGACGTGCTGGTTGAGGTTAAAACCCTGACCAGGTTCACTGGAAGCACTTTTCCGCATGTGACTTTTCACTTTGGTTTCTCATCCAATCTACATACTAATGTGAGTGCACTTCCTCTAAGCTTTATTTCTCACCTTTGTCTCTTAAATTAGGCCATTAATAATTATTTTGATTGGCATAAGAGTTTTAAATAATAAGGCAGCCATTTTTTACAGAAAAATGTAGATTTGATCCTTTGATGCTTATTTATTCCAACATGAAACATCTTAATTTCTGTGTGGCTATCAATAAACGGATGATGTTGATATGTGAGGTCACAGTTTCAATTAATTCTGTAAATAAACTAGATCTTTAATTGCTTTAATATGATCCAGGTGGCAGCAGTAGCCGTGCTCAAACCTGGCTGTGAGGTCTCTTTGTCTGAACTCCGTCAGTGGTCCAAAGAAAGACTGGCATCTTACGCCTCTCCAAGTATTCTCAAGGTCATAGACACTTTGCCTAAAAATGCCATGGGCAAAGTAAACAAAAAAGAACTGATCAAAGAATTGTTTCCTGATTCGGCTCAGTAATTTGTTGTGTGTTTGTTTGAAAACTGTATCAGATTTGTTGATTAATACATTTTGCCATTGCAAATAAATACTAAATACTATGTAAATAACTATTTTATATTCAAATAATAATACAAACTTATTTATCAAAAACAGTGGTACTTCTTATTAAATATGCAAATACAGAATATTTCACAAAATATAGTATTACAAATTTAAATAATAACAGTTAATGAGTATTATTTTATAATTTGTACTGTTTTCAGTTGATTGTAAAATGGTGTAATTGCATCAAGTATACACTTACACATGATGGCTATAAGCAGAGAAAACATGAAAAAGTTAGAGAATTTTTTAATACTAAAGAAAACAAGGACATGCCAGGGAATTTGTTAAAAATACAGAACAATCAAATATTTAAATAGTATGGCTTCTACAATGAAAAGAAGAACACAGTTCACACTTTACAATGATGCCACCTTTCCCATACCTTCTTCCAAAGAGATATGTTATTTGGAATAGAGTACTAGGTTAAATCATGGTTCAACTTAAGAATGATAGCCAGCACACTTACCTTAATGATACCGGATCAGAAATTGTTTAAATAAAACACACAAAAACGTTGTTGTCTATAAAAAAAACTGTTCATTTCGCACCTAAACAACAAGTGAGAGATTTAATTTTTCGCATGACAACAAAATGTATTGACTAGAAATGACATAATGCTGACATGAAATAATTTTAGATAACTTTTTTATGCTACATTAACACAGTGCCACACATAATATCGTAAAACATCTAGTACTTTAAAAATAACTTATAAAAATGTTGATGATCAGTAACTGCTAGTATTAAAACAAAACATGTTATATATCTAGTAAATGGAAAAATTTTCTCCCACCAAGGTACATGAAGGAAGGGGTTCATTCAGTATTAATTGGAAAATATTATCTTAAAAACCTGGAATAGTCAGGTAATTTTATTGAATAACTTTTGTAGTCACCCTGTTTTATTTCATCTGTGAGCTAGACTGCTGTCGCTACTTCCTGAAACCAGGGATATTCGCCTTGAAGTGCTGGGAATAGGGTATTGGGATTCAGGATCGGAGACTAGAGCCCAGCCTCAGTGTTCGCCCTGTTGAGGTTTGCTTGCATTGGGGGAGAATGTCTGACGTTAACCTTGACTGTTGTTAATTGTCTGGCGGCAGAGGATATAAACATCCTATGTCAGTCAGTCATCACAGATGTATTCATTCATAGAATTCATTATATGTTTATATAAATACAAGATACTTTTATTGTGACGCTTTTAGCGGGGACAAACCAGCGAAATTACTTAATTATTGTGAAACTTTAATTTTAAATAAATATTATTAAAATGATGATCTCACATTTTTATGAGAATCTGAAAATTAAATTTCAACTTTATTTTAATAACTATGACTATAATTTCTAAGAAAATTAAAATGTATAAAAATATATACTGAAGGAAAGGCATAACCTTTCAATGGCCTTTTTGCTTAATTTTTGTGGTAAAAATGAAATGCTTTTATTAAATATAATAATAATAATAATAATATATAATAATCTTTTATACGCATATATTAGATTTGGAAGAATGTATAGGAAAGGTGAATGTAAATATATAAAAGGGGACGAGCACAATATGGCTTTTACAATGAATAGAAGAACACAGTGTTTACACTTTACATTGTTGCCATTGGACAAGGAGGTAATGGTTGCCTCTTAAAGAAAATTGATTGTCACCGCTCAATCCCACAACCTAGGTTCCATTCTATTGGAACTCATCAGGAAGAAGTGGTAAACACTCAACGCAGAATATTTAATATAGCTTTATAAGGAAAACCTCTTTTCGCATGGTTAGTAAGTTTAAATAGTTAAGAACAATTTTAACTAGCAATATCATTATTAGAGTCAAATTTAGGAAAATAATACAGTTGGTAAATGCATGCTATTACTCGGTCAGTAAGATGTAAACATCTTGCCAGCTTTCAAGGAATATAAAACTCAGAATATACAAAACAATAACTCTACCGGGTGTTCTTTATGGTTATGAAACGTGGTCTCTTACCCCACATGTCGAAAAAAAGTTTGGGTGTTTGAAAACAAGATATTTAGGAAGATATTTGGTCCAAAACGGTATGCGACCACTGAGGAGTGGAGAAGTTACATGGTGATGAGTTAAATTCCCTGTAATCATCATGAGATATTGTTAGATTAATCAAGTCTGGTAGATTATGGTATTATGGTGGGCAGGGTATGCAACGCGATTGGGATATTCTAGAACCTTCAGGATATTGGCTGACAAGCCCAATGGGAATGGACCTGAAATAGATGGAGTGTAGTTAGGGGGACTGGGTTGAACTATCTCAAGATAGGAATAGGCTGTAATATGTTGGAATAGATAGAACTAGCTCAAGATAGGATAAGGTGGCCTACTTTGTTAAGTGCGGCGATGAATCCTCGAGTTTCTAATGCTAAAATAAGTGAATATAAATTGTAAATTTCATGAATATAATTCATTTTCACCTCGAAAGATCTTTAGAGTTTGGTGTGGTGTCATCAATCACGATTTAGGTGATTCTACCAGTTATTTTTCACGGTGATTTCAGTCACAATGTCTTGCTGTGCCAAAAGATATTGCAGTTTGTCCTATGTAATCTTATTTTAATGGAAATTCTGTTTAGGGAGATTTGACCATGGTCATACAAAGTAGTCAAGTAGCGGTCCTTTATCAAATAAAGATTATTGAAACACGAGAGATAAGGTGATAAGGCCACCACCATACAAAATAGCCAAGTACAGTAGCCCCATGGCTTCTTTGGTGCTGACTGACATCTCACAGCTGACTTCTGACAGTCAACATTTAGATAAATACCTAAATTTTGACTGTCAGAAGTGCCGACTGCTAAACACATGTTTTTGCAGACCATTTGGTTCGGCGTAGGGATACATAGTTTAGTCTGGTAACTTTTCAAAGCCGTCAGCTGTCAGTCAGCACCAAAGAAGCCATGGAGCTACTGTAGCTATTTATCGTTTAATGTTTAATGAAACACGAGAGCAAAGGACATGAGACCACTAACGGCCGCAAGCCTGTGGGTCACCATATTGCCTACCAATACTTTTATCAGTCATAGTGCACAGTTTATGCCAACTGGTGAGCCTATTTCTCTATGCAGATCACCGATATCTCATTAACTGCTAATTTTGAAATCAAGTCACTGGGTGGGATGGTGGTCAAAATCCATCTTCCTTTCTTTGTCTTGTATAATCCTTTTACCCTGAGGCTTATAATGAAACATAGGTTTGATGATTCGTGAAGATTTTGCCCCCGCACGCGACTTGAAACGACTGTAAGGCCCGTTCCTAAGCAGATGTGCGTTCTTTATCTCGAGCATGCTCTTGTAGGCCTTGAGATCCTATTTGGTGTAATGCAAAGGCTATTTTCTGAAGATTAATTCTAAAAGTTCCTGGGTGTAAGGAACCATGATATTATTGAGAACTACTGTACAATCGCTCTCATCGAACAGGATATGTGTATCCCAGAGCTTGGTCAAGCTATCATCGTCACCAACACTGTATGTTCTATTAAAACGAGCTAGAGGTGTGTAAAGATAATAATTAAATGGATGCTTTCTACACTTTCTCTCAAACAAGCCTTATTCCTCCTTTCATTCTTATGAATAGGTCCTGGTTCTGATCTCACAACAACCATATTCGTCATCCTGTTTAAAGGTTTTGTGACAGGCTTGAAGGTTTCTTTGGCGACGATATCAAACTCGTGTCATGCATAGCGTAGCTGTTTTACTTTCGTTAAATAATCTTTCTCGATTTAATGATATCCTCGGCAACGTTCATTGACATGGTGCAGGATACGAGTGTATAAAATAATGTAGTCTACATACTCAAGGTTAAATTTAGTTGTAGGCTTATGTAAGACACATATTAACATGCACCGTAAGAGGTACGAAAAGAAAACTTCTTTGACATGAAATATAACAGTTCTCCTTCCGCTACCTTGAAAGGCGGTGGTCCGATATATCTAAGGTTCAATAAGCAAACAACGATGTTCATGTTCAATGCAATGTGAGAGATGATTCCTAACGTCATGAAGTAGTACTTAGGTTGATTCTTAGTGTCGGTATGAAAAGTGTCGAATCGTTCTGCTAGGTTTTGATTCCAACTAGATGTATGTGGAACTTCTAGTAATTTAGACAGCACAAGCCTCAGCTACTGAATCCAAAGCTGACTTTGGTTGACCAATGTTGCATATGGAAACACCTTGCGCGTCGATATAAAGATCGTCATCCGTAATCTTGATAGACACAAGCTCACTCGCTTTAATATCATGCCACTCAGCATATGTATTCTGCTAATTTCTTCTACCTTGGAACTAAATAATCCAGTTATCTTTAGGTTTTACTGATCTGATGCTTCTGATGTTGCGCCTCCTTCGTTAATACGACCGTATTCACAAGATAATCTACACGTCTGGCAATCATATCCTTGTTGACGTGGTACTATGTTTCACATCCATCATATCAACATAACTATTGTTACAGGTATCCTTAGATGTTGCAGGTGTTTCGATATCAATGATTCTCCTCGATCCCTTACGATACATGGTATACCTTATGAATTATGATCAAATATCTTATAGGTATGATAAATGACTAATCAATAGCGATGATCGAATGCATTATATCTATGGCGTTATAGCTATGGTACACTACTCTAACATATATGAAGTGTGTCTATGATGAATGAATGCTAAACAAATTGATTCTAAGTATGAATAATTATTGAATGTTGTTTAGATTCATGAACTATTATATGCATGTTTTGTGACTCTGAACAATGTAGAACGATAAAGGCCAGCAAGAGGAGAAGACAGTCAAAGTTTGAAAAGAGTATATTTGGTTGAGCACTCCTCATAAATACCTTGATTTCCTCCTGTGCTGCTGTAGGATGTCAACAGTAGAGTGAAGACGACAAACCTATCAGAACCCTATTGAAATGCATAGTCATATTGAAAAACCACGCACACTTCGCTTACCTTACATGGTTACACTAGGGCGCAGCTTATAAGATAGGACCATCGTGTAAGACTGCTAACATTCAAGGTAAACGGAATGTAGAGTACACGCGTCTTTTTGTCTAGGTTAAAAAAAATGCCCAGGCAAATTGTGTTAAGGTTGGTCCATGCGTTTGACAGTTATCACGGAACAAACATTCGGGCAGATAGATAGACGAAATGACCAATGGTCAAGTTAAAATAGGACCTCGCTACCAAATTTTCTAAGATACTATAAAACAGATTCACTTGTTTCAATTCCATGGTTTATTGTTATTAATATTATTGTTATTACAATATAATATTTATTGTTTGAATATAAACACAATATAGCAAGGGGATGACCGCAAGTTGCGGATTTGAGAGCTTGCAACTCCCTTCTGCTTCTCTACTAATTTCTATTAACCTACCTTTCTTCCGAATCAACGTCTTAATATAGACATCTGAACGGTCTTAACCACGGTTCAAGTCGGCAATGAGCTCCCAGTACATCTATTACGTTAATTTAACTGCAAGTGAACGTTAAGTTAACTACATCGTCATCGCTTCTATTTAAAAACACAAGGATCCTTTACTTTAAGTTACGTTAAGTTGATCGCGATTCAGGCATTCAGTCTAGGACAAGCACACCACCCAGTCCCCGGCAGTTAATTTATTAATGTGAAAGGGCAAACTTATATTTTTATCCATGATAGACAGAGGTCGGCAACCTTTTTGGGCCCCGATCGACTTGTATGTAAATTTTTTTCTCCGCTGTACTTTTAATACTTTTTTCTGTACATCTTGTATTTATTCCTTAAATTCAATATTTCCTCCAATACTTGCCTTTATAGAAAATACATAAAATAAATAACATGTACACTTTGCCCTGAATGGGCCTTACCTTCACAAGTCACACTATGGTCCTATCTTATAAACTGTATCATAGTGGAATAGTGCAAGGTAAGCTTGTCTTTTTCTGCCCAAGTAGTTTTCTTAGGCGATCGACTGAAAATTGCTGGGAGATCGACCGATCGATCGCGATCTACCCTTTCCCGACCCCTGGTTTAGACTGACTCGAGGTAATTCAATGGCCTACGCCTGAAAGGTAGGCAAGACATCGGTCACCCCCGTAGCTGATATTGCACCACCGCTTTCAATCCTTTGTTTTAGGAGTTGGAAAGGTTATTTTCAACAACCAATACTCAAATCTCGAATGATACAATTCCCTAATCAAATCTCGCCATTTAAACTTTTATCTTAGAATGTAAATATATTTTGATTATTTATATCAAGTATTTAATTTACCCGCACCGGTAGGCACTCGAGCTAAACGCCAAGATCATCTAGTCTGGTTTGCCGGTGACGGGGTTGAGGGTGAGGGGGTGGGTAGGTCAAATTCCAGCCAAGTGTACTAAGGAGTAAGGATGTTTTTACCTAAATGTTTTCTGCTCTCCCTACACACAAATGCGGGTACATTTTCTATAAATTATCATCCATAACAAATTAGTGTAGTGAGGTGAAAAATCACTTCCGATTAATTTCTGTTGATAGAACTGTTAAATTACATGTCTAAAAAATAACGTCTCAGCTATCCATAATTGTGCAAAAAAATGGTATTGTAGCCTTTTATAAAATACATACACCTTCTTTTCAGTCAACACCAATACCATTTTATTATATTATTAGTGTTATTTCATACATATTAATAATATCTATAAAAAGTGACAGCTGCATAAAACATATCTTGACGTATAAATACGTGAGAGTAGATATAGCTACTTTTCCTGTTGTCGGTTAAGGTCTTTCCTATGAAAATTGTACTATAAGAGAGTAGGGTGTTTGTCTGGCCTAATGTAATGATACGCTGCCTAGTTTCAGGGGTGGTTTTAGAAATAATAACTCACTCACTACCTCATACTATCCCAATGTATACACGCGCGCAAGGATCACATGTGTTAAACTGACTGGGCTGCTTGGTTCAACGAGGCGACAATATAGTGTGCTTGATTGGACAACTTTTTTTTGCGTCACGAGGACAATTATTGTGGTCACGGGGTATAAAGTGTCAAACTTACAATATACTAGATTGTCGAAAACTAGATCGGGGTTTGAATCTCAGATTAGTGTGTTAGGGTGGTTTTTCCTTAGCTAGCTTCCCACTCTCCCTCTACACAATGCAGTCATATCCCCTTTAAATTCTACCCGCCTCGTCCCTATCTCATTAGTGTGGAGATGCGGACTGTCCGAGCGGGTGAAATGGCGTGGTTCACAAAAAAAGCTATTTATACTTATTATCTTATATATAATGATTGGGATTCATACGACCACTCATTTCACGAATTTTAACCGAAAAACGCCATCCTAGAAACCCAAAACTAAAGTACTATTTATAATGGTGGCGGGTCTGAAATATATTTGAAATCGTTAGTTCATTACCTGTCCGACACCTAGCTCATTCGGTAGCGTTTATGCCCACTAAGATAAGGGTCCCGGGTTCGATACCCAGTATGACCAAAAATGTATCATTAATGCAAATTTGGGTTTACTTTTCACATTGCTACATTAACGGCTTGGAACTGGTGGTTGTGCATGTCCTAGTTTTAAGTTATATCTTAAGGTATATGAAGCTAAGACAGGCCTATTAAGCCGATAGTGAAAATATATGGCTTGAATAAAAAACTGACCCAGACCACAGGCAGGAAACATTAATGGATGTAAAAACAAGTCATTACCTCCCAAACCCTGACAGACGACGGTACAATCTTTATATTCTTTATTCAAGTAAGTCGCGTGACTAAGTGACTAATGCAAACTTGCTGCTTGAATACACCTTGTTATTTGTGACAGACTTCACCTCGTTCCACACATGTGGCAGCAACTTGATATGGTGGGTGTAATTATTGTCAATCATTAAATATTTACTCGAGGTTTACTTTCTAAACCTACCGGATACCGATTATATCATCACACGACTTATAATCTAACTTAACTCTATCATCTTTAGCGGTTAAGGCGTCACTATCGTGTCAGAATGACCTGCCGATGATGGGCAGATCGGGGTTTGAATCCCGATCTAGTCCTCTATTATTATTTTTTTAAACTAAATGATTTTCCACTCTTCTTTCGCGCAAATTCGGGTAGTTTACCTCTAAAATTCTTCCCGCCCTGCCCCTGCAGAGTTATTATCATATAGACGTATAATCTAAACCATAAACACAGAACAGACACAATATTAAGCCCCTCAGCCATTAATTCAACACACTATGGTGCAGTGCTTTTTTCGATCTATCATGACCAGTGAGATCCTTCTAAAAGTTTACAAATTGATAATTTAATCAATGATACCTCTGGTGAAGTACTACATTGACTCAGAGGGAGACACGTAACTATCCTCACTATACCCCAAAATCCATGTTTTAGAAACAAATTACTTTACAAAGTTAAAATCTAGTGTCCAAGGTTAAGGTTAATACTATCCAGGCGTGTTTTAATTTATTGACCAAACTAAGTGAGACTCTGTTTTAACTTAGAGGAATTTCATCTGTATGTCTGTCTGTCCAGCTTTGCTACGCGATAGCTGTCAAATGGGTGGCCCGATTTTAACTAAAATTGGTAGGGACATTCTTTAAATCTAGGCCAAGCAACGTACAGTATGTGCCCTTCGTTTACTTTGTTATATAGAAAGTTTACCTTGCATGGTTACACTATGATGTAGGGTATAAGTTAGGGTCATAGTGTAATCAGCCAAGGTAAGACTGCTACTTTTCAGGCAAGATGGAGTGTACATAGTGTTTCGATATAGCTATGCATTTTTTTAGCAGTACCACATCTTACTACCTGTTCAGGTTCGTAATAATTACGCCAGTGAATTAAGGACGATAAATGTTGAATTTAGAGGAAGTGTACCCGCACTTGCATAGAGGGAGAGTGGAAGACCATAAATATGTTTCGGGACCAAGGATTGAACCCTTGGACCCCCTGCATAGACACCTTACTCCTAGACCACCAGGTCACCGATATGATACAATTCTTAACATGATATACTTAACTTTTTTTTTAAATGAAGAAATCAAGGAATTCTCTTCATAAAACTACTAATGAATATAATTTTTTACCTTGGATCATTTGCTTTGACATTAAAATATTGGTTTTATTCTTTCTTGTTTCCTGTGGTTTAGTATTCTACGTGATAAAGTTCTCAAGTTGTGTCAACAGACTATATTGCACCGCCAAGTAACCAGCAAGGAGTCATGTTGGGAGAACCGTTGTTATTTTTCTTTATTGGGGATGGATCGGTTGGGTTGTCTAATAGCCTGTTAACACTTGGTTCTTCCCTAAAGAACTACCACCGATTCTAGAAACTAAGTTCTCTGTTCTTAGTTACCTGAGTTTAAAAATTATCAAAAAATACATACACACACTGAAACAAATCTAGTTGACATAAAAATAGTTTAAAATTTTTTATATATAAAATTGTTTGAAACTTTTGTGTCTACAGGCCCACCAAATGAAGAATTTTGTAATTACCTATAAAGAATAATTATTTTATTTTATGTGTTTTGGTGGAATTTAAAACAGAGAACCGGGAACCGAAATAATGTAACCGGGACCGGCAAAATTTGTAAGCAACCCTTCATAAATACTTATAAATAGTTATATAAAAACTTAAACCTGTAGGCAATGGTCTAATTACTAAGATGGTTCTAGGAAGGTCAAGGTTTCAATTATATCTGGGTGTATAGAGGGTGTTTTTATCTAAAGTCTAGTACACAGTCAAAATTAATAAAATAAGATCTCATCAGGCGCATATCCTCAAAGTTGCCAAAGGGGAACCATATTAATAAAAAAAAGTTCGCTTTAAGCGAGGCGTGAAGAGCATGTGGGTAAAACATTTAGGGTCAGGGTGGGGGGAGTCTATTGGTCTATTGTGGTCAATTACTTAATTCTAGATATCCCCCAATAATTAAGATCCAAATAAATGTGCACGTTTAATTTAGGGTTTATTGCTATTGATTAACTTTATTTATTTATTTTATGAGTCTCCTAGATGGGGGGAATGAAGGGGAGGGGGGAGTTGCACCAACGAGTACTCAAATTTCCCAAATAAATCCTACCCCTTATTTTCTAATCACCAACCTGGCAACACTTATATTCTGCTCAACTCATGTTTTATTTATCAACTACCTGTTCAGGTTATAAGTCTAGGACTAATAACGCTAATGAGGTAGGGATGAGTAAGGTTGAATTTTATATGATGTGTACCCGAAGTTTCGTGTAAGGAGAGTGGCAATCCATTTAGTAAAAACCACCCTCAGTACACCAGTACGGGATTAGAACCCCGATATCTCCGTCATCGGCAGTCTAGTCCAACTTTTACCAACCTGAGGTAAGTGCCAGGAAGTTTGTGTTTATGCGAAAATATTCGAATAATGGCGGAAAGAGCTACTACATATGCCAGCAGTGTAAGACAAAAGATCAGTCATGAAATTAACTCAACGATATTGACAAGGGGCGATTCAACTTTAAACATAAAATAGTTTTATAATTATCAATACATTAATAAATTAATTAAATGTGTTAGTTTTTATTGTAGCTTTGGCTTTTTGAATATAAAAATATAGTTAATCTTATTGTTACATTTTTTAAATCCTATCATTAGATAATTTACTTTTAGTTGCAACAAAAACAAAGTGGCTCCTTCTTTAAACCATCCCTATTTTTAATGATAAAATATGCTGATATATCCTAATTTGCTCGATGACTTTGGAAAAGTTAGTATGTGAAAGTGGTCTACATTGCAATAAAGTCACAGCAGCCCCACCAAACGTTTCCCGCCAGCCAAGTGATAAAGTGTCTCTGCCTGGCGGAGGAGATGTGAGGTAAGGTTCGTCGCGCGCGGGAAAAGCAAGTTCAGTCGTCGCTATTCAGGTGAAGTTGGTCCGAGGTGCCGGCTTCAGTCGCTAAACCTTGACGTGCGAAATGTTTGGTGTTCGTTCTCTTCCGCGTGTCTCGTGACGGGGTTTTCGGTAAACAACCATTCGTCGCCGCGTGTCATTGGTCTGACGACAAAATAATGTGATTATCCCTAGATGTCAAGGCGCTTATAACTTCCCGTCTACCAAAAATACTTATTTCTTATGCTCCTCATTAATAGTTATCACGTCTTCACTTCATACGGGGGGAAAGAGTTGTTGTGAAAGTGTAAATAAAAGTTGTCTACTATCTCTCTCTTCTTGTTTTGACACGAGGATCGTACTAAAAACTCACGTGTTCAAATGTGTTACCAGTGAATCTTATATTACGCACCAAGTTTTAAGATTCGAACGAAAGTGCGCGTAGTTTAGTTCGTTTTTGTTTTATGGTTTTTAAATTTGGAACAAATTTCCTAAACCTATTTTTATTACATTGGTGAGTTCGAAGTGCTAATAAGAAAAAGGGTGGTGATGTGTGATATATAGATTATTTTTACATGTTTTATTTTGCTATCTACGCTATCAGTCGGGAAATAGATAGTTTTAGTGTTTCGTTCGTTATTTGAAACATATTTGAAATGGATAATCTCAGTTATCAAGGTAAGTGAACCTAACAAGAATACTTTTCTAATGTAATGTAATAAATAATAATTTGGTCTTACTACTATACACAGTTCAGAATCATAATGGGAATAACTACTTGTATTGTTGGTGTTTTATTTGTATCAAATAGTCTATCTACTTATGTTTCGCACGTATACCATTTGGAATCTGCACAGCTTTGGCTGGATACCTTCTTGAATAATGTACAACAATCCGTATTGCCGCAGTATGGTAACACACATGTTATCATTGACTTGACGCGAGAGGTAAGTCTTAGAGGAAGTGCACTAGCTTAACAACTGAGAGCGTATAGGAAAACCACAGTGATGAATCACGTGTAAAAACCGCTCTATTTCACTCAAATTGTATTCGAACCCTCAAATCTACGTCGAGTATAAACTCGTGTCGTGTGACTAACGTTAAAGGTAAAATAAAACTATTTTTGAATGTTTAACGAATTTAAAAAGCTCAAGTGAATCGTCTGGATGGGTTGGGAACAGCCACACAACTTAATCTATTGACATTCACCTAACCGATGACGAAAACATGCAGGCAAACGATCAAAGAAAAACTAAATTATGTAAGCGAATAAAAATACATTAACGCGACT
The DNA here is from genome assembly GCA_902151425.1 of Timema shepardi. Lineage (NCBI taxonomy): Eukaryota > Metazoa > Arthropoda > Insecta > Phasmatodea > Timematidae > Timema > Timema shepardi. The sequence continues at coordinate 57,618 of CABFVX010003335.1, forward strand.
TTTTAGAACATCGCCTAATCTAAAATAGCCTCCAGGAGCACGTAAAACTTAAAAAGAAGAACGCATTAACACGGTAAAAAAGTAAAATATAAAACACTATAAAATCTGAGGAAATTTCGTGTTTGTATGGTACAATTTTAATAGAAAGGGCCTTTTATAAAATGCAAACTTTTTTGTGGCCAAACTTGATAACATTATACTAAGCTATATTATTAGTCTGGTGATGATATGTCATCGAAAGTGACAGCTTGAGTTGGCTTGTGCTTACGGGAAAGAATATCTATTAACTTTTCTAGATCTCAGGGAAGGCTCTTTCTATGAAAATGGACTGTAGCAAGAACCCAAACAATCCAAACTATCAAAACAACCATCAAAATCTAAACATTGTGCATGTGGAAAGGTAGTGTATCTTGCAGATTGTGAATATATAACAAAAATAGCACGTTAGAATTAAGCACTCGATTATATTGTTATCGATGTGTATGTGTATATATCCTTAATACATCTACAAAATATAATAATATAAAGAATACTATCAATCTTAATAAATATTATCCATGATATAGCTACAAATTTATTTATTCTTTGAAAAAGAAGAGGTTGTTTCAGTGCCAGCATGCCATTTTTATTTCTGTATTTCAAACAATAATTTGTTATTTAAAATTATATCAGTGTATGCTATTAACAAAAAGAAACATTCATTTAATATTTATTTCCTACCACGTTTCCCAATGCTTGTAAATTATTGGCCCCGTGTTTGTTGAGTGGAATACATGTTTGACGGATGACCTGATTTAAGGAACACAATAAATTTAACCTTAAATAATTTAAGGCTCAATTTATTGTGTATCTAATTATTAGTTTATTAAGTGTTTTAACTTTGTCTCCTTATCTTGGTATTCTTGGGTGCACACCAGTGGCGGCTCGTAGCTAAAATTAGTGAGGGCGCTGCTCTAGAAAAGGTTTAGCCTTTGTTTTAAAGTTGTGTAAAAGAAAAAAACATGTATAAAAAGAAAATTTATTCAGGAACTTGATAAAATCTTAACAAAAAAAACCTGTTTTACTTACTTTAACTTAAATTCTTACAGTTCACGCTTGATCTATTCATTTAAAAATGAAATCCATCCTTCTTGTTTTAATTTGCGCAAAAAGTTCAGTAATTTTCTCCACGATCTCTGGATGACAATTGAGGAAATTTTTCTCCATTGAAAGTACTGCAAGCGCGATTAGTCTTTCTGTTAAATAAAAGAACCGAAAAAAAAAAGAATCAAATAGAATAGCTGGAAGTAGAATATATTCTAATTCTACACTCTTATACACTTTATCACATTCAAGAATATGGTACACGGTTTTTAAGCACAACACACTCTGAGTAAAAAAAAACACTTCCTTCCACCATCACGCCAGAGCCGGCACTGCGAGAGCAACAGTGCTCTATCTACCTGGCAGTCCCACCTTCCTCCTAACCCTCCTCCTATGTGCGCGTAATCATAACAGTCAAGCACCTCGTCGCTGGCACTGTGAAGCGCACAGTTCCATACAAAGATTTTTGTATCTTTTTCATAAACTGGGGGATGGCTACTGAAGTATTGACATTAAGCTTAAGGAATATATATATTGTACTACAAACATAAAGAAAAAATTAAAGAAAAAAGGACTTATTTTACTAAATGTTATCGATAATATCAAGTGGAAATAGGGGGTGCTGCAGTTCCATAGTGCCTAGACACGAGCCGCCACTGATCCACACTGGAAAACAAGTGTGTGATAGTTACAAAAGTTACTAAGGCTACTTCCATGTCTATAATCATATGAATTGTGACTGTTACATTTGACAGATAGCATCAATTTTTATAACAATAATAATAGTAGTGTTAAATATTGTCAATATTAATATAAAAAAAGCCTTCTACATATTCCAATATACAAGTTCCCAACCAGTATATCACAATTAAACTTACTTATTAGAAAAATGTCATAAATATTGAAAGACTTTGAAAGTCAGTGAAGGCATCAAATGTGTGTTGTACACAATCAATGCGTGTTTACCAATTTAATATGCTAACTCTGAGATAGAAGACCCGATTCTGTGTCCATGTGGATACTCGTATATAATTATATGAAAAATTATAGTATATAATATATTATAGATGGGCCCAATTCTATATTTCCGAATCTTAAATTTTCCTTCGACTCTACAAAAATTTACAATTTTTGTTAAAGTGAAATTATTTAATAAGGTAAGTAGCACATTAAAAGTACATTTTTTCATTTTTGTGATTTTGCTACTCTCCCAACCACACACGTCTATATAATTCCTTTTACCAATTGCTTAAAATAATGTTAATATTAAGTCAAGGTCCCACCCGCTTCGGTGGCCGCGTGGTCTAACGGGCTAATCTCGTGTTAGACTAGATTGCTGAAGATGGGGAGATCGGGAACGCTGGTGCTCTACATTTAAATTAACCACCTTCCTAATCCTTAAAGCAAGAACATAGGCGTGTAAACCGAACGGGTAGTAATACGCGATGCTAAAAATAAAATAAAAAAGTCTAGGTTTTCATTCAATTGTATTCAAGATCCTTTTTTTGAGATTTCTACGAATCTTGAATCTCTCAAATGTCAAAGAATTTGAGGGATTCCAATGTCCCTATATCAGCGCCGGAACGCAAAGCCACAGCCCCCACAGCCACCGTAGGTGAAACAATTTGACAAGCATAAATGCCTCTAGAAGCTATTTGGAGCATTTTTTTAATGGTTACTAAGGTACAAACTAAATTAGCGCCCTTCCCCTAAGATTACAAAAAATCGCTTGGACACAGTAGATTTCAACAGAATTTAAAGATGCATAGTATGAACCAAGTTTTAATATAATATTAATATAAAATCAATTAATTAACTTAGAATTGCATAGTGTAAAACTTTACTAACAAAATATATATTTTGAATACTTTCCCATGACGGCGTTCCCGCTCTACTATACCTCTGCCCTATATGTATGATATTTACACCAATGGCGTAGGGCTGGAAGTTAGATTTTAGAGGAGATGTACTCTTTAGAGAGAGTGGGAGATACTGCAACCAGCCGAAATTCCGATCACAACTTTCTCGTCACTTGCAAACTTGACAGGATGAGACTGACGCCTTTGTCCGCTTGTCCTGTCCAATTCAAACTGTTGCTTCATCAAGTTTCGTTCACTGTAAATAGATAATAGACCTTCACAAGCCTACAAACGTAGAATAAATTTTGTTTAAAACTTTTATTAGATAGTTTTAATGCCAAGAACCATGTTGCTAGTTTGTTAACCCCCATATGAACTAATTACTAATCTACTAAAACAAGATGAAACTGTGAATTTAAAAAAATGCCACAGCCTTTGCCTGAAGAAAACTTATATTTATAGTCACAGATTTGAAAAAAAAAAATGCTTCTAACTAAAGAGTGAGATTAGGCCACTAAAATATCAATCATTTTTATTGAGAGGAATATGTGCACTTTTTGAATTAATTGATTATATCTAAGTTCTAGGACAGTCACAATACCCAATGCCTCGGTCGTCAGCTCAACGCTGTGAAAGTGTATGTTTAGATTTCACCAACGATTTTAAGTTTTTTACTTGATCGTATCTAGAGTCGAACACGATTCTCTCAGCTCATTGTATGAATGCACCACTACTAGGTGAGCTAAGGTGTTGGCCAAAGCAGTTTGAGCGTCTCATGAGTAAATTATATTTCATCCGCCAGCCAGCAAAAAAATTGTTTTTATATAATAGTACATGTGGAAAAAAAAACCTTTTATAAACTCCCACCCGCATCTGTGGTCGGATGGTCTTAGGCAGGCGTGTCAAACGCGTTTGAACATACGGGCCACATTTAAAAGTGAAAGTATCAAGAACAAAAATTAAATGTTGTGAAAAACTTAAACTAAAAATAATTATATCAAGTACCTTAAAAGCGCGTGCATGCATCATACCATACCCAAATCAGCTCCCGGCTCGCGTGAGTCATGAAAGTTAAAGGGAAAAGAAAATACCAAGATATTCAAGAAATGTGTGCAGTGCATTCGTATTTGTATGATTAGTCGAAATTTTCCGCGGTGATGATGGAGGATAAACGACAAAGTGTCTTGTTAATAACTAGAGTATGTCCCTATTGTGACAGAATAAAGATTTGTGCACAGTGTTTATCTGTGAAGCCATTATAAAATGGTCAAAAACGACCTTTATAATACGGTTTGTATACAAATATTATTCCATATTTCAACAATGTTTTGTATTAGGAACAACTTTTAACTCTTTATCTCCATTAATGTTTAATCAGAAATGATTCACTCACGTGCAATAGTGTTCGTGTAAATTTACTATTTCTAGCCGACTGTATCACATAATTCATGGGCAAGTGATGCACGCTCTTAATATTGCGATAAGAAAGATTAAACCCCTTTACAAAACAATATGACTCACCCCATAATTGTTACTATAAAATTGAAACCTTTTATTTGCTCATTGTTGTGTTGTAAATCTTGTGCCAAAATCACTTTCATAGTAATTGTTGAAAAATATGTGTCCGTAAGCAGTGATCTATCGTGTGTTTGGGTCCATTTCATGTGTGCAAATAAGTGTCAACACACTTGTACTGCAAAACATTGCACATATTGTGCGCACAAACACAACTTCTGGGAATTGATCCGTGTCAAAGAATGAGTACAAATTTGGTACAGCAAACTCAAGTTCCTCCAAATTATGACAAATCCCCAAATCCTCAAAGGTTGTATTTATACGAGGAATATGAAGAGAAGAATGGGCTCTCATTGTTGATTGGTTTATCAAAAGGTCTGCGGACCACACAGAATCATAGCGAGGGCTTCATGTGGCCCGCGAGCCGCAAGTTTGACATGTCTGGTCTCAGACCTCATTCGCTTGATATATTGGACTACTGTTGGAGGAAGATCTAGAATCCTGGTCTGGTGTTCTCACTCCACGCCAATACGTGTGTATGTCTGCTAATTTCTACCTTCTTCATCTCTACCCTATTAGTATAATTACGGGTACTCTGAACCAGTGGTAGGATACGGTGCATAAAAAGAAGTTGCGGAGTCACCATTTATGGTCGACACTTGAAGAGTCGGTGTTTCTGATGACGGCTGCGCCACGCCCACTTTCCTCAGACCTGAGCTGTCAGTCTATTTTCTGAGTTTCCCTCATCTCGGCGCGAAACAAATGGGCATGTTCCCAAACATAACAACACACACATTCCCTCCCTCGCTCCCACTTGCGAGCCATTTTTAAAACAGCACGTCTCAATTAAACTTTACACGTCCTATGTTTATATTAGTATTTAACGGGCTCCCCATGCCCGACCTCTTAAATCAGTGGGAAGTGCGTGTACCTAGTGAAATAAAGGTTCCGGGCCCGATTCCAGGTAGGGCCAAAAAAATAAACATAGTTATGGTTGAAATTCTCCTTTCACAATGAGGAATTAACTTCAGCAGAACTGTATGTTGTGTTTGTTCGAAAGTTAGTTCCAAAGTCATATGTTCATTGTTGATAGCTGTTTCTTCAGAAAGTTCGCGTTGAACAAGTCCCCTTTTAACACATATTTAGTTGAACTCACTACCTGAAAACTAGCTTAACCTAGAACAACACATTTACTGTAGACTCATCTCCAAAGTAAGAAACTTTGATAAAATAAAATAAATGAATGAGCAGTAGCCAACTCTGATAAAACATTACTATATTTTAATGCTGTCTAAAATGTACACACATCTGTCAAAAGTATCAGCTGAAGAAAACATTAATCCGTGGAGTTGGATTTATTAGCTTTATTGAATTTTCAGATAAGGTTATTCCAGGAGCGATCCAAACTTACCACTAAACACTCAACCTATCGCCTAGAACTATAACATTTTCATGGACGTATGAACCCATAAACAAATAACTTATCAAATTGCTTTAGGGCTCACCTTGGTTGGTATAGCCCTATAGTAAGGGGATTGTATTAATACAGACTTAAACTCTGGTCGTTCGCCTTTACATGCCAACCTTTATCTATATAAGGCCTGGCCAACCCGCGGCCCACTATATTACTTTTTTGCGGCCCCCTAGATTATTTCTAAACTACTAACTAAATCAGTGGGAAATCATTCACAAGCTGCATTTGGCACAATTAATAACAAGCAATATAACATTAGACCAGCTGTACTTCCCCGAACCCCTACCACCCCCTTTTCTTCTACGAGCCACGTTGCGTCCATGAAGCCCCAGGAAGGGAGAACCGGAAGCATCAAGGTCGAGGAGTTTCTTTTATTTAAAGTATAAGTTAAATAACCTTAACTAAGTTAGTACTGCAGATTCCCTTTCCCTTAATATTAAGTATATAGTTGAATATTAATTAATACATTTATATCATACCATTCAGAATGCATTAAAAAAGTTATGGAAGAAAATAAACAGTTCATTGGTCATTGGTAGGACGATTACTTGTTCATAGAACACAACTACAGATTGAAATGTTTGATTTAAGAGACACCATAAAACGAAACATGGAGAGTATGTGGAATTAAATAGAGAATTGAAAACATGTAAGTTGGACATGCTTAAATTTGATTTAAATGATCAGAAAGCCATTTTAGTTCATTGCTATAACAATCATATAGTGTTATTAAAGTAAGCAAGATTAAGTCGCACTGTCAGTTGCGGGGGAAAACCCCATTTTCGGATGCTGAATTGGTAAAAGAGGATTTGGAAGTCGTTATAAAATATGTTTTGCCCGTTAAAAGTAAAATATTTTCAAGAATAAACCTGTCACGTACGGGTATTTCAGACACACATCAACTTGCAGTATTTATTCATGGAGTTAACGATTCTTTCTAAAGTGTCAGAAGAAATGCTAAACCTTTTAAGCTTGAAGGTGAGGCTAAGGGTGAAGATGTTTTCTATACATTAAAAAAAGTGTTCTTCTGACAACAATGTGAATTTAGAGGTGCTTTCCTAATGAAGCACAGGCTATGAAAAATAGAGGAGGTGAAAAGTTTATGAAAGTGTTGGAGGAAAGAACCGTTAAAACTATTGATGTATTTGTAATGCACTCTTTGATACACCAGCATAATGTATGCGATCATGTGTTGTCTATGAACCATGTCAAGGATGTGGCTATAAAAACACCAAACTACATTCGATCGCACGTGACTCAGCATCGCCAGTTCGAATTATGTTCCGAATACGGTGACATAATGTATTTTAACAATGTAAGTTAAAATGGCTGAGTCACGGAGTGGGTTTAAAACGATTTTATGAATTACTTGAAGAAAGTGAAATTTTTATGAACAATGAGAATTGCCCGTTTCTGAATTAAATAATGAAGAGTAGTTGTCCAAACACACATTTTTTTGTAGGTTTAAACGAAAAAATCAACCAACTCAACACATAACTGCAGGGACACGATAATTTAATTACCTATGCTTGTAACATCAAAAAAATATTCAACAGAATGTGATGGTAGTTTCTCAGAATTCGCAAAATATTATAAATTGTTTGAGATAGTTTGTTCTCCAGTACAAGTTGACGTTGCTACCATCCCAGAAACTCTATAGATGAAAATAACTGATTTACAGTGCAACAATTCACGCCACACCAAAAATGAACTTTCACAAATATGTGACGGTGGAAAAGTATCCCAATTTTTTTTTTAGCACAACATATTGCAAGCGCCTTCGGATTCACATACGTTTGTGAAACTTTTTTTTTCAAACGAAATTTCACATAAGTGAATCTCAAACGTTAATAACAGATGAAAATGGGAGAAACAATTAAAACGTGAAGCTACCAATATTGAAGTAGATTAGAAAAAAAGTGATTGCGAAGAAAAGCTAAACATCATTGATGTAGGTATACTGTATAATAAAATGAAAATAAAATATAAGTTTATGGCATTTGATTTTATATTTTTAAATATCGTTTTGTTTTATGTGTGGTCCGCGGACAGTTATAGTTTATCAAAGTGCCCCTCGGAACGATTTGGGTTGGCTAGGCCTGATCCATACCTACTTATCTATCCAGGACGAACACAACCAGGACTAAGAATGTTATCTATCACTTTTGCAAGCAAACACGCTGAGTTTTTCCAACCGGGAATCGAATTTTGAGACCTCTATACAAGCAGACATATTACTAACCGGGAATATATTTTGGGCTGTTCCTGTCAAACCGACACCCTATCTAAGTCTGTCGACTGGGCTAAGGATCGCGGGGGCGATTCCCGGCATAGACGAACATTTTATAATTAGTATAATTGTGGTTTTTCCTTACTCAGTGATGAAAAAATGACCGGGGGGCTGGGTTTTGTGTCTGCTCTAGATTTAAAATAGTTTATAAATCGTGTGCTGATATAATTAATCAATATGTTCAGAAAGTTCACGCTAAATAACTTGAAAAATAATGATAACCGTATTATGGTTGATTGAAATACATTATTATCGATAATTTTTGTGAAGCCATGTGTAAATGTTAATGGTGGTTGACCATAAGTCTGGGAACCCTGGTTTGAATCCATGTGGTTAGTTAGTGAATACATTTAGACCAATTAAATAATTGTAGCCACGCGGAACAAACTTCAAACTTCAATTCTTGTTTACCGATGATGGTGAGGTTCAGGTTGGAATCCCTAAATTGTTAACATTCTTTCTTTACTAAATAATTTGGGTATATTTCCTAAAAATTCTACATTCCTAATCTACACCCAAATATTGTAATTAACTGCGTATAGCCCTAACGAGTAGCAAGACGTGGTGCAGTGAAAAAATTATATTTGTGAGGAGGGGGAAAGAGCAGCATTTGATATTCGAACGTGTTCTATTTTCCTTTATACCCTCTTTATTGAGTTAAAGAAGTCGACAATTGAGGCTTTCCATTTAGGGTGTTCTTTCATTAGGATTGGGTCAACTGATTATTTTAACACATGACTTACGCACTAACTTAGCCCTATAACAGACAACATTCAGTCTCCTGGCCGTTAATTCAGAACTATGAAAGGAGGAAAGCCCCATTTTACCTATTATAATAATAACAATTGGTGAAAATGGGGCTTTCCTCTTTAACAATTATTATTTCGATTGAGCCATTAATTGAATCAGGGACCCCTAGCCCAACTCAATCGGTATCACGCCTGTCTACTAAGGAGTCGAGTATTTAGGATTGCTTATTTGGTTAGAGTCCTAATGGAACCTGGCACCCGAGCTGAGAGCTACTTTATACTTATTAGACCTCACGGCCAGGCCTAGCGTCAGTTAGTTCAAAGAACGACGAACCGGTTAGGATTAGATGGTCACAACATCCGATGATCTCTCCACCTGTACCATGCACCTCTCACGGGGACGTGGAGTGAGTAATATTGTATACTCGGGTCGCCATAGGAATACCCTTGTCACCCACATCGCTGGCCGCATGGTCTACAGCGTTACTCTCGTATTGGACTGGATTTCTGATGACGAGAAGATCGGGTTTCAAATCCCGGTAGGGTGTACTGAGTACTGAAAGGTTTTTCTCTATCTACCTCTCAGGAAAATAAAGGTACATTTCCTCTAAAGCTATACCTTAATCATTCCTATTTCGTTAGAGTAATTAATGTTTGTGTACAACCAGAACGGCCATCAGGACGTGGAGATAAAAAAACACCAAAAAACAAACTTGTGTACACATGTGGATAGTCCAGCCGAGTAGTGAGAGGTGGGTCATGGGGGAGGGGGGGTCTAGTTGAGCCGTGAGCTCATTCTGTTTTTAGGAGGTCTTTTCCCCTTGTCTTAGTGCCCGTTCGGGATATACACACACAGTATATTTATTAAATTCTGTGTTTAAATTATTCGCCTAGGCGCAAATAGCCTTTTTTTTAACGTACCTTTTAATAGGCTATAAATGAACCCGCTTCAGTGGCCGAATGGTCTAAGGCAAGGACGGGCAAACTACGGCCCGCTGGGGTGTTCAATCCGACCCACAGGATAAATAATTAAGATGTGTTGTGTTGTGAAGCAAGCCTTTTTTAAACACGATGAAACTGGGTTTTTATAAAATCAACATTTATAAATTTGGTAAATATGTTCAAAAATATATGACAATTTTTTGTATGCTCATGTTCATTCAAACAAATGTTCCCAACGATGAAACTTAGTAAAAGTTATCGTATAAACTGACTTACTGTAGTCTCTGTTGAGAATCACCTCCTCACAGTATAACCCACATAATGAAACAATGCTGGAAGCTCTTTCACGGTTCCACTCATACCACACATCATTTACATCTTCTGATCAAACTTTAAAAAAATACTAAGCCACTAAGCTATTTATGATTGTTTTGCACCCTCATTGTTTTTAAACTTATCCATGTCAGTCTATTATGTGTGCCAAAATTTTTGTTTTAAAAATTTAAAGAAAAATTAATGAACAAAAGTATGTCGCACCATTTTTTAAAATTCCTTTCATTTGGCCCTTCTGTAAATAAGTTTTCACATCCCTGGTCTAAGGTATTATTATTATTATTATTATTATTATTAGCACCGCGTCTTACTACCCGTTCGGGCTATACGCACTTACGCTAATGTGCAATGGTAGGGTGAATATGAGATGAAATGAAGGACCTACAGTTTAACGTGGAATCCGAACCACGGTGGAGACCTGGCATTCCTCTAAGGTATCATTTTCAAGTTAGAATGGTCTGTTAAAGATGGGGGTTTGAATCCCGGCTGGGCTTACTGCAAGTGATTTTACTAAATTGTTTCTCACTCTCCTTCCACGCAAATGCGAGTAGAGGACCTCTAAAATTTTTCCTCTCTTATCCCTACCGTATCAGAGTAATCCTCACATATATACATATTGCCTGAACAGGTACATGGTGATTGATATATATATATATGTGTGTGTGTGTGTTATATATGTATATACAGGTTGTTCACCGGTTAAATCTCTAAATTTTTGAAAGTGGTAGTGGATCAATAAACTAACTCAAAATGTCTTTGGTAGACTTGCTAGTTTTCGTTTTCTTCTCGCACAAACAGCAAAAAACTAAGTAAAAACTAAATCGGTAGGTATTAAATGAAATATTTTATTTATTTATTTTGTTCAAATTGATGGCCTCCAGCCCGAATACAAGCATTGCACCTATCAATAACAGAACTAATGACTGACCGAGATTGTGCGACTTTTGTTTCTTCGCACGCTTGCTTTATCCTTTGTCGCAATGATTGAAGGTCACTAACGGACACTTCATACATTTTATGCTCGAGAACTTTCCATACAAAAAAATCTAATGGCGTTAAATCAGATGAACGCAGGGGCCAAGCAACAGGTCCAGCACGACCGATCCATCTTTAGGAAAATTAATACTAAGCAATTGCCGGGGAACTCTGCAGAAAAATGCGTTTTTAATAAATTTTTTTACTTTTCGCGTGAAAATTAAGATAAAACAAGCAAATCTTCTAAATACTTTTTGGGTTAGTTTTTTTTTAATCCATTAACACTTTCCAAAGTTTAGCCGTTTAACCCGGAAACATCCTGTATAATGTTTATTAGGTATAATAAAACACAGCTAGGATAAACTAGCACACAATGTTTTGGAAATGTAATATAAAAACCTACTAAATGAAAAGCATTATGTAAAAGGTTAAATAAAATTGTTTAATATATGAGCGCAGTGCACAAATAAAAATGTTGTGGATAAAAACAGTGTACTACACACACACACACACACACACACACACACACACAGAAGTATGGTAGGTATAATTTAAAGTAAGTGTACTCATATTTGCGGGGGAATAAAGGGGGAAACATAGAGAAAACCACCCTCAGTATACCAGACAGGATTTCGAACCCTGACCTTTATGTCAGCAGTGAACTATAAAATACGAAATTAATATATCTGTCTGGATGAAACTCAATTCGTCCACTCTTATTGTTCCGCGGAAGAAAGTAAACACATCAACTGGCGCACCCTTCGACACATAAACTTGTCCACCCAAACTTGGATTGTTCAGTGCAAAAGCTTACTGAATGTATACTCTATACCGTAAACCTCCTTCTGGCCACACCCCAAAATCCAGTAGTAAAATTTCCCAGCACTGGTATCACAGTTGGTCGTCAAAATATTAAATATTACAGTCAGTTAGTTCACTTTAAAAAAACTAGGACAGCACACATAACCCTTTAAGGGAATCGTGCGCGCTATAAATTGGCCGTGGGCCAAATAGATTTACAATTGAGTAGATATGATACAGCCAGAAATTGTAATAATTGGATACACATCGATGGACCTGTTAGGCCTCTCTCTTTCATTAGACTAGGGATGTGAAAAAAGTATGGATATTTTACTAATATCGATACTTTCCTTTCAATACAAGTATTATTTTACTCGATTTTTTTTTCCGATACTTTTACTGATATTAGTACTTATACTCCGGTATCGGATCGGTGTCGAAATAAACCACTTTTTTGTTATCTTCACTCATGCTTGGATTAAATATTTACTATGGTTAAATAAGGGCACAAACTATATTGAAAAATTATATTACTAATTCTATCTAGCTATTAAATAAATTTACATCAGCTAAATTTCCATAGATGTTTTGAAAGGTGGTACGGTAAAACCTTGTATAATATCCACTATACAATCCTAGCTATCATACCTTCCAAGTTACAACACATAACATAGACGCAATAGACCTAAATATATTTTTAAATCTTTATTCTTTTCAGTGGTTAAATAAATATGAAAATACAATTATTATTACTATGCAATGTTGAAATTATTATTTGATAAAAAAAATCTTCAAGATTAAAATCTCGATATCGATACTTACTGTCATCGATATCTTTATTTCGATACTTGTACGGTATCGAATTTTTCTTCCGATACTTTAAATTAGTAGAGTATCGATACTTTTCTTTCGATACTACATCCCTACATAGCCGGTGACGGGAAGGTCGTGGCTCGAATCCTTGACGGGTCTACTGAGTTTGTTTTTTCCTAAAAGATTTCAGTTTTTTCCTTCATGCTGATAAATTGTTTCTTTAATTTTCTATTCTTCTTCATCCCTGCCATATTTATGTATCTCAGCAGATATTCCAAGCGGGTGCACACAATAATAATGTACACAAATATAAAATTGTTTTTGGATCAATCAGCAAGGGCGTCTAAGGGGGACCCTCCCTGTGATTTTATGAACCTGCTTCCCCCAGAAAACTTGTTATGCCCTTACCTATCAGGAATCCAACCAGGTTCCTAAAGCCCGAGGACTAACCCAACACAAACGACTCGACATTGTACTCTGAACAGACCTTCTAGTTTGAATATACCTCGACAGTCATGGGATCCGCTAATGAAATGCGAGTAAACCCCTGCCTCGTCGTGGCCTGCCGTGCTAATGAGTGTGTTAAGGCCTGTCATTAGGCCGTGGGCCCCGTTCATTCATATGTTACGTGTTCGTGATTAATCATAATGTGTGTGTAAGCGTGTCAAGTATTCACAGGAGAACATGAGACACCGGTACAAACACAGAGTCAACCACCTGGTCGGCCCAAGGTCAACATGATCCACTTTATACCCGCTGGAGGGCAGTCGAATGGGGCAAGGTTGAGTTACACTCGGCGTCCCTCGAGCTCTTTGGACCGTTCTCGTGAGATACTTCAACCGACGCAGAATCCTTAGTTTGCTATGCGTGACAGATTCTCACACTTGTCTACTCAATCTAATTTGATAATTTAATGGAACCCGCATACGTTTAACGAAATAAAAACAGATTTATTATGATTGATTCAAACAATTTGCAACATTTCTCTAGCAAAATAGTTTGTTTTTTTCCGTATTGCATCTTACTAACCGTTCGGGTTATACGCTGATGTGTTGGGAATGAGGAAGGTTGAATTTAGAGGAAGTGTACCCGGAGCTGTGTGGAGGGAGAGGGGAAAACAATTCAGGAGAACTCACTCTCAGTGCACCCGACTGAAATTAGAACCCCGACCTCCCTGCCATCGGCAGCCAGTCTATGGCGAGAGTAATGCGATGCTTCGGATGGATGAGAAAGCAGAAATTAAAAACACAGGTTAGGAATTCTTCAACAAAATATTGTTAAATAAATAAAATAATAAATAAATATAAAAATAATCAATAATAAATATAAAAAATTATCAATAATATATAAAAAATTATAATAAAATATTGTTACTTGTAAATAAGTGAATAATTAATTAAGGTGGTATCGTATAACCCGAACGGTTAGTAAGACGCGGTCCTAAATATTATTATTAATTAAGGTAGTAAAGGTCGGCCAAGTAGGCTTACATCCCGTCAAGTAATTTTCAAATTCTGTCTTGTCAGAGGTGAAGGAAGGGTTTGGTAATCAGATAAATCTGTGCTGGGACCGAGGATTGAACCCCGGCCGCCAGCACAGAAGTCTGACACCTTAGCCCTAGACCGCCAGGTCACCATTTTAAAGTTTTTGAGTTAATTATATTGATCAACCTCGGTAGTCTTGTGGTAAAGTGTTTACCTCGGGAACCAATGTTCGTGGGTTCAAACTCAGCCAGGGTCGGCAGATTTTTCTTGAGTGATAAAAATCTTCAACATAGCCTCCTTCGGAGGGGAAGTAAAGCCGTCGGTCCAACGTTGGTTGTGGCATTTAAAATAACCTTGGGAGGTTTGTGAAAATACCTTTCCCAGCAATATTGATAGGCTCTTTCTCCCTCGCTCATAGAAATTTTCTTCAGCTTATATAGTGAATCGGTTAGTAAATAGCACGTTAAATACCTCAAATAAAATAAATAAAGTCAATTTATTGGTCTTTTTTAGGTTTGAAAATTAATAAGCTTTGTTCAAATATTAGTTGGATGGTTTGGCATGTGTATGACATGACATGGTATATTAAACTGACATATAATATTATACTGCAAAACAGTCATACTTCGCCTGACTTAACATTTGCAAATCGTTCATCAAACGAGTTTTTGGATATCCTAAAGTACCGAAAAAAACATTTCATAATCTTTTCTCAAATCTTCGTATAGCGTATGGTAAAGTCATTTTGATGATCTTTCACTCAACAAAGGATAAACCTGGATTGTTCGGTTTCCCCTGCGTTTCTTATTTATCGCCATATCAGCTTCTACTGGCCCGAAAATCTTGCTGTGACTAACGTACACGACTAGAGTGGCCCCACTAGTGGACCCACGCAAACACACACTAAGAGTCCAGAGTTTGAATTCCAGCGAGGGACGAAAATGCATCAGTGTCAGTTTGGGTGTGTCACCGTTCAATAAGTTTTTTAAAATGTTTTTAGCACGTCTTACTACCCGTTAGGGTTATACGTTTATATACTATTTGCACTCTTGGTTTTATGGATAAAGAAGGCTATTTTCAGAGGAAATGCACCCGCATTTGTACAGAGGGAGAGTGGAAAACAAATTTTGAAAAACCCCTTCAGTACACCCGAACGAGATTTAAACTTCGACCTCCCTGTCATCAGCAAACTAGTCTACTGCAAGCGTAACACGTTAGACCACGCGACCACCGAAGCAGGTCAATAAGTGTTAAATTAGCGATCTCTGGCCTAGTTTAGTTTAACAGAAATATCAAAGATAAAATTTCTAATGGCCAGTGTTCCAGACTCGTTAGCTCAGTCGATAGTACGTCTACCTCCTGAACTAAGGGTCACGGTTTCTATTTCTGGCTTGGCCAGAAAAAAATTTATCGTCAGTGAAATTGAGGTTTATCTTCTCGCAGTGATGAAATAATTGGTGGCCGTAAAACTGGGTGCTATGTATGTTCTAGAGTGAGGTTAATTTAAAAGTTGCGTGTTGCTACAATCAGTTTGTTCAGAAAGTTCGCTTTAAAATACCCTTAATTAGAATAAACCAGTGTACTGGCACTAAAGTGCACCGAAAAGACATTAATGATGATTGTTTGACGCTTTGTAACTACTCAAAAGCGTTCTCAGTCACGGCAGAGCAGTCAATAGTTATAGTCAACACGTTGCAGAAAGAAGCTTTAAGAGTATTTACAAATTGTGCCCATATGTTTTTTAGAAAAAGCAAAACTAAATTAAAATAAGCATGCTATTTGTATGTTATCAAAAAATAATAGGGGAAAAAAAAAATAGATGGAGAAAGAAAAAAACTGTTGAAACACACAA
Source organism: Timema shepardi (assembly GCA_902151425.1). NCBI lineage: Eukaryota > Metazoa > Arthropoda > Insecta > Phasmatodea > Timematidae > Timema > Timema shepardi. The sequence goes on from CABFVX010003335.1 coordinate 73,788, forward strand.
CTATTGATTACATCTAGATTATCATTGCCAACCCAAGGTAATATTGAGTGATATCAAGTCAACTAATAGGACCTACCTAAAAAAAATTAGTCTCATAGTAAATTTCAAGGAACAAATATTGATGTCAAGAAAAACTTTGTACAGACACACAAATACATTTTAATAATTTTAACTTTTTTTTCTACTTTTACTATCGCCTGTAAATAAATTTAGGATGTTTGTTGCTAATCACTTCAGACTAATATTCAAGTACAAAATATATTATATTGCATTAAAAGCAAAACAACTCTAGCAACAAATACGATCCCGGTACAGATTTATATGATTACCAAACCCTTCTTTCACCTCTGACAAGACATCTTGTGAATGTGGGGAATGCCAGGACTCCACCGTGGTTTGGATTCCACGTTAAACTGTAGGTCCTCCATTTCATCTCACAATCACCCTACCATTACACATTAGCGTAAGTGCGTGTAACCCGAACGGGTAGTAAGACGTGGTGCTAATAATAATCTAGGAACCACCAAATGGTTAGTATTAAGAAACATCTTTGAGAGGCTTATGTAACAAAAAAGTAAACGTAGGTATCGACTGATTTTGCCATTAAGTCCGTTCTGGAAATGTCCTTTTTCCTCTCAATATCCTGCTTCTGGAAAATATAACTCTTAAATACTAAAACACAAGGGTGAAGTTTCTTGCACTAGCCCTTTTAAAATCTAATTTGTTCAAATATAAGTTAATTACTTTTGGAAGAAGGCTTACATGGTTAAGAAACAATACCTACTGGTGTACTACTACTGCCTTTTCTGTCAGACAAAAATACATCACTACAAAAACAGTATAGTTACCCTATATGTACACGATGACCGACAAAACATTCCCTATATTTATATTAAACTGTTAAACTGACACATTCTGCTTCTAGAGTGACATTTGGAGAAAACATGTCCAGGCATCTTTTTGACATTTGAAATCTGACCCCGAGTCACTGAGGGCGCTAGGAGCCGTTATGTCAAATATTGTTTGGGTGACACGAATATTTAATTGACTCTTTCTATCTATAAACATTAATCAATGATCATTTAATTGATCCAATATACAGTAGTTTATTATAAGATTAAATTACCTTAGGGATGTCGTAGTATTTTTAAGAGTTATTATGGAGAAAACATATTGTGGCCTCAATGTTGGATTAAGAGAAAATTTAGGTGTAGAAGCTTAAAGTTTAAAATCATTAAATTCTTACCTTTTTTTAACGTATGTCACCAGGGTTTGTTGGCGAGACATTCCTGGTCTTCTACTGACAGTGGCAGATATGTAACCGGCTTATGAGCTTGGGCTATCATGTAGGTGCGATTACTTCACCCCGATGGAATGATGATAATGATGATGATGATGATTCCAGTAGAAGTTAAAACCTTACTCAAGCCTACCTAACCAGACCATGGCAACCATAAGAACGATTCCACTTCGGGAAAATTACCTATGGTACCGTCGGAAATTGAACCCAGAACCTCTAGGCCAATAGCCAGGAATGCGGCCACAAGACCCGGAGGTCGGCCAAGTCTTACATAATATGAGCCTTGATTGGCGTCAATCGGGTCGGTTTATATCCTCAATGTAGTTTCCGATTTTAGCACGAAAGGACCAAATTAATTGTTTTGTTAATGACTAAAATGAATATATACTACGTTGGCAGAATAAAAGGCGATGGATACGAGGGAAGGATGACCCAAAACGTGGGACGATCCTTGGATAGATCAGTGGTAGTGCTTTGGTGCCAAGCCGTAGGTCCCTCGTTTGATATCTATGTTCAGGTGTAATTTGTTTAAACTATACTTCATTTAATTGAAAGATATATCCAGAAACGGCGGTGTCCGTAACCCAAGATAGTCTCCACGTGATGTCAAATAAGGTTCTTCCTAGCTTTTCCCAACTATGTACAGTAGGGTCTGCTATCACTATAATCTTGTAGTTTTTACTCCCGCATCTAAGCTCTAACGTATAGTAATTACGATAATTGTATGGGGGACGAGGAAGGCATTATTTAGAGGAAATATATCCGAATTCATATAAATAGAAAGCGTGGTAAGCCACCTAGAAATAAATATCCTCAGTATACTCGGAGAAACTTTAATTCGAGCTCCCTGTCACCGGCAAACAAGACTAGATGAGCTAATGTTTGGTCCGCGTGTCCCCTAGACACGTGTTTCTTACAGTCAGACTTCGTTTGGAGAGCATGTCGAGTGCACATCAGCGTACCTTGGAGGTGAATTCCCTCACGTTCCGTTTGTTCGTCAGAAGAGAGGTCTCCCGGCATAGACTAGTGATTGTTGCCAGATTACAACAGATGAAAGGCGAGCACGAACAACGCTTGATTGATCGTTTACAAGTCAAGCGGTAGCTCACAAAAAGAAGCATAAAAAACAAAGCAGCGCCATTATATCAGTTGGGATGGCAGGTATATATATAACCAATAAGTTCGCTACAAATGAGTGTGGGATGTAGAGTTTCCAGTCCGTCGGCGAAATGTTCTCTTTAGTCGAGGGTGTGTTAATTTCTCTTTGGCACGAAACTTTTAAAAGGTCAGCTGAACATTATTTGTTATTTAGAATGCGGGTTCTTGTTTTGTCTAAAGGATATTTTACTATACAAGTCATAGCTAAAATGATTGATGAGTTGATACATTTAAATAAGTATTGTTGATTTATGTGAGTTTGTTGAAAGAATACAGTCCAGAGATTGAATTAAAGGCCTTGCCTCTTTTTAGTGATAATTAGTTATCATTAGATTTATAGTCGAACCGCCGTAGGAATAAACTTTTAGAGTATATAAACATAAATGTAAAGTATAAAATATTTATAACTAGGCCTATATAAAACATATCTGTAATAAACTCTTTACAAATGTGATAGGCAAAGTACGGCCTGCGAAATAATTCCAAATTCCGATAAAATAATATGTTAGAAAAATAAAGAAAAACAAGAAAAAATTCCTTTCGCATTCGTTTGTTTTTATTTATATTTTATATCTTAGTGACCAGTGTACAGAGATTAAATAAAATGCAAACCATCCACGAAATTGGAATGTTAACATTTGGTTGAGAGTAATTCAGGTAGTATTAAGTATCTGTTTTATTTAAGTAGGTATTTGTTAAATAATGTAGACAGCTCACATTGTATTAGAAATAGATATCATTACAATACAAATCCATTTACAAATTAATAGGACTTAATTTTATAATCGTTTTGTAAAATGTACCATTGTAACTTTTTAATCAACTTTGTTGGCCCCCCTGAATTTTTCTTTTAGCCCACTCTCCGAAAAGTTTGCCCATTATTGTACTAACTTATTTTATAAGATAAAAACTAAGGACTTAATACTAACTCACATGCGAGCTGATATAAATATTTTATCATGGCTTATCAAAAATAAGCTAACTATTAACTTGTCGAAAACAAATTATATGATCATACATAAGTCCAGCCATAAGCCTATTCCCAGCAATGCTATAAAATTAGGCAATACCATCATCAATATAATACTTAGTGCGATATACTCAGGGCTAATTATTGTTTACAACAAGACACGGAGCGAACAAATTGATTGTATATAAAATTTAATAACTCCAGACATTGGAAAATGATCAAGATTAAGTCACAGTGTTCCTAGAAAACCACTCAGAAATATATTATGCCATGGTACATACTCATTTGCAGTACATGGATATAAAATGGGGAAGATGTAGCAAGATAAGCGGAAAATGAATTAGAAGTATTGCAAAAAAAAAAGGCTGTTAGGTTATTATTCAACTTACAACATGGTACTCCTTCGAAAATAATTATTTACAGATATAGTTACATTTTACCTTTACATCTTAGTCTAAAACTATCTGCTGCCATATTTACTTTTAAAGTTGACTGGGAATCAGTACACAATAATACAGTTTTTACTCACAACTATGACCACAATAGCCTCAACATAAGAATAGCTGGAAAAATATGACAACAATGTCACAAATTATCAACCATCAATTAATCAAACGTTGTCATAACCAAATATGTGGGGGAAAAAATAAAAAACTTAAACTTTATAAAACTATTAAGACCTATTTTTTTCATATTGTATTTGAAGGTTTGTGTGTAATTGTAAACTAATTAATATGATTATGTAATAATTAATACTTGTTGATCTGCCTTGTGCATACTGTCAAGATAAAATGTTGTTGCTACAAATAATTGATTAGTTACTGTCAAATAGGTAGTCTATTATTTTCATTTTCTTTGTTTTAAATATTTTATTGCTGCCCATTCTTATCATTCTTGTAATATTTGTTATATTTTATTGTAACTATTGATACCCTGCTATAGAACCTCATTTTGTTAACTTTAGCAATCTAATTATCCAATGTAATTTTTTGTAGCTTTTCAAGTACCAGTTGTATCTATTCTTAATTACTGTGCCTAACCAAATATATTGTTTACTGTTCCTATAATAGAGCCACATGACTCTCTGAGACATACAATGCTAATAAATAAATAAACAAATAATTATGGTTAAAACCTATTTTATCAAATTTGTACATAATATTATTTCTTTTTTTAAATTATTATTATTATTATTATTATTATTATTATTATTATTATTATTAGCACCACGTCTTACTACCCGTTCGGGTTATACGCACTTACACTAATGTACAATGGTAGGGTGATTGTGAGATGAAATGGAGGACCTACAGTTTAACGTGGAATCCGAACCACGGTGGAGGCCTGGCATTCCCCACATTATGGTTTTATTACTTCAGCTCATACTGTATCACAACTTTCTTTGAACATTTTAGAGATTCCCTCATTTTATTATTAATTTTGGATGACAAATTCGAGGGAATTAGCCACAGGATCCAATCACATATACAAAAAAAAGTTTTCAATCATTCTTCAAACTAGAGTCTAAAGATGTGAGACGAAACATTTTCGTTTTAAATTTATTTTTCCGAATTAAAAAAAAATCTGTTTAAATAAGTTTTTTACCCGCTTCGATGGCCACGTGGTCTAACACGCTAATATTGTGTTGTACTAGACTGCCGAAGACGGGGAGATTGGGGTTCGACCCCTGACGGGTACACTGAGGTTTTTCATAAATAGTTTTCCACTCCACGCAAATGCGGGTGCGTTTCCTCTAAATTAAGCCTTCCTTATCCCTAACCCACCAGTGTGATTAGTACATAGGCCACCCGCCTCGGTGGCGTAGATGGCTAACGCGCTTGTCGTGTTGAGCTCGACTGCCGAGGACGGGGAGATCGAGGTTCGAATCTCGGTCGGGTGAACTGGGGGTGGTTTTTCCTAAATCGTTTTCCACTCTCCCTCCCCGCAAATGCGGGTTCATTTCCTCTAATTCAACCTTCCCAATTCCTTAGCGTAATTATTACTTAAAGCGTATAACCCGAACGGGTAGTAAGACGCGGTGCTAAATTATTATATTATTTTTAAATGAAGAGAAAAGTTTGTCACCAAATGCCGCCATACTCATGACAGATATTCAACAACTGTTGAGATTATCATGTGCAGAAAACAAAACTCTATGTTTCTATAGAAGAAATATTTGATTTATTTTGGCCAAAAGATGTTTGTGTTATAAAAACTGCAAAAATACTGCCCTAAACTCGCTCTCACTAGCACCCCCGCCTTAACTAATTACTCTAACGATTTTAGGGATAAGGAAGTTTATATTTCGAGCAAGTGTATCCGCATATGCGTGGAAGGAGAGTGGAAAACCATTTTGAAAAAACCACCTTCAATACACTCGACCGAGATTTTAACCCCGATCTTCCCGTACTAAGCAGGACAGTCTAACACGAGAGTGACTCCTTATCTTATAACCATTCTGCCACTAAAACGAGTCACGTGCTCTTGATTGTGGTATTGTGAAGGTCAACATGGCGAGGTGTGCTAACTGAGCCAGGTAATATAGCTCCTCCGCGTCTTTGTTTTGTTCAATCTGTTTTTATTCTATCAACACTTCTCAGAGGCGGGTTCTTTACACAGAAACACAAATAATGCTCTGATTATCTGGTCGTACTCCTGACTGAGTGATGCACACAGATCTAGAGGGGTTCGGATCGAACCTGGGTAGAGCCTTACATGATTTACTGTCTGACGAGTTAGCCTCTTAGGGCCAGTTTCATAGTCAAATTTAGTACGCCTCAAGTGCGGCGCTACACTAAGTAGGCCTACATGACGACACCTACCTAAAACAGAATGGAATGGGCCAGTTTCCTATGCGAGAACGGTCCATTCCATTCTGGTTTAGGTATATGTCGTCTTGTACTTCGTGTAGCGCCGCACTTGAGGCGTACTAAATTTGACTATGAAACTGGCCCATAGACAGTTATTCTAATTCCTAGCACTGGGTTTGGCTCAACACGAGGCCTATAAATTATCCCTTCATGGGACATACATTAATCGGTATAGGGACACTATGTTAAGAGGTTGAATTTTAAGGAAACGCACCAGCATCTAGCCGGATATGCTGAAGAACCATTAACCTAAAATCAGTTCATGCTATACTATATTTGATCAAGATTGTTATACTGCTGCAAATTTATAGAATCTCTCATCTAAAGAGAGTATCTATCCCCTCTCTTGTCTATAAATCACCGCCGGTGTAAGCGTGACTTTGTACCTAGGTGACCTTTCCTAATACGAAGTGAAAGAAGGCCCTAAGTACTGTACAGTGTACATATTCTGCACTAGCTGACAATACCGGGACTCTATTTAAGGTGAATCGTGGATAGGATTTTTTTTAAAACTTTTTATCCCAACAAAACTGATTCTAATTGTGTTTTGATTTCAAAAAGTATTTTTTAATTTTTTTTAAAATTTCCTTTAAAATATGTTTTAATTGATGAAACTTAGATGTTAGCTGCAAGTGTTTGTTATTTCATATGTGTTTTAATAACTTGTTATATAGATGAATATGTTAATATTTTAATACGATTGACATAATACTTTCTAAACTATTAAATATTTACTACGATACGGACAAATTACACGTTTAAGTAGCAGTTTGTTTCTATTTATTTACTTTTTATCTTACTGTGCTAAGGTTTTAAATGTATTTTAAATTATTGGTGGCTTAATAACGACTTTTGAACTATCAGATATTTGATTTTTGTCTTTTGGAGGTCGGGTTTTTAAAATAGCTTGCAGCACTCTTAACACCATCGACAAATAAGAGTGAATGTTTCACTAAAGTCACAGGTCATGGAAATATAGAGAAGCTTGACTAATTATCGCCAAGTTCGTCTAATTTTATTTCTGACGAGGTTGTCAATCATCATTTGAATCCTAGCCGTACTAACTGGGTGTTGTTTTTCGTAAATGGCTTCTTAACCGCTTTCTCAACTCAAATGAGGACACATTTAATCTATGATTACCCTCCTCACACCGTTAAAGTGTGAAAATATCGGCCAGGTAGTTCTACACGGTTCAAAAACAATATATATGTAAAATAATTGAGTGTTTAACTTTCTAATACCTATCCGAAATTTGGGTGCAGTTCCTCTAATCTGCTTTAATGTACTGTACATATAAACATACAGTAAAATAAGAAGAGGGGTTTAAATTTAGTTAAAAAAATTGTAGACTTTTGGACGCTTGCTTGGTGTAAAATTGGGTCTGTTGTTCATTAGCTATCTTTATATTATTATGTATTTGCACTGTCTAACAACAAGGCTGGGCTATCCACATTTCATTACGCTAGCGGGCTAGGAATGAGGGAGAGGTATTTAGAGGGAATATGTACGAGTTAGTGCAGAGGGAGATTAGGAAACCAGTTTGTAAAAATCACCCGCAAAACACCCAACTGGGATTCGGGCCCAAGCCTTCCCGGTACCATGAAACTAGACCAAGTGAGCTTGACGTTTATTCCAAGTGCTCACCGATATGGTGTACATGTATGTTATTCTAAAGATAATTTTATTAGTTTTCACTATTACTGTCACAGAAACTTGTAACTAATTAACTGCTTATCAGTCGCTATATTTTCATTTAGTAATTCATTTTGTGGGTCGAGTAGAATACGGCTTATTATTATAAACATTATTATGAATCTTTATGTAAATATCTTTCAGAACAATAAGTGGAAAACACGTCAAGTTTCCCCGGTTGGTATTTAAACCCTTTACTTCCAATTTGCTTGTTTAGTTTTTACAAAAGCTGTGACTTTGATCTGTAGTATTAAGGGTGCTATACTTTCTGAACGATTAATTTCTCTCTTTCATTACCCCACTTTCGGACCAGCATTTAATGCATCACAGAAAATAATAATTTTTTGCTTAGCTGTGTGTTAAAAGCACTCAAGTACAATACATTTTTTTTATCGCACTGCAGATTTTGATCGAAAGAGTAACATGGATCCCAATCCAAGGAAGAATTACTCCCAAGTGAGTTCTTGAGAGCCAAAGCAGATACATTTCAGTATCTTAGGGGGAAATACTTTCTTAGTGGGGTTCATTTTATCATATTTAACCTACTCATTTTGTGATAATGTTGATCCATGACCCATTTATAAAGGGCACGATTCCCCTTAGTTAAAAAAAACCTATAACTTTTTTTAGCACCGTGTCTCACTATCTATTCAGGTTATACGCATATGTACTAATTACACTAATTAATTAGGGACGATAGTAGTTTAATTTAAAGGAAGTTTACCCTCATTTACGTGTAGGACGAGAGGAAAACCATTTTGGAAAATCACCCTCAATACACCTGACTGGGATTTGAACTCTGATCTCCCTGTCATATGCATAACTTTTAATACATACCGATTATACCAGCTTACATACTAGCTTAACCTAGGAAAATACGACTAATACCACACATCCAATCATATATCGTAGGTAATAATTGGATAACAACAATGAACAAATAGTAAATATCCTCATCAGATCCCCTTGGAATCTGATCAAGACCTCCTAGACTGCTTTCGGCCACTCTAACCACTCATTCACTATTACTTATAGGATGCACTGGAGTGTTTATTCCTGTATCCAGTTGCTAGTGGATTCCCTGCGCTTTCTTGTGAGTTTAGATTAATTATTGTAATTTCTGGGTAGCCTGAACAGATAGCAAGACTGTAGTATGCCCTACTAAGTATCGCTCCTCCTCTCTCTCCCCTTCCCTTGTTATTTGACTCCACACCTCTCTTGTTATTTGACTCCATACCTCTCCCTTCGCTCCCTTGTAATTTGACTCCACACTTGATCGGTTTCAACGTTTCCGGCACAAGCAAAATGCGAATTAAGTTCGTCCACACGATACCTTCTTTTTATTCGCCCTCTGCCAATCTAATCACTTCGTAAATACGATACCAGTCCATTATTTAACTCTCCTAAGCTATCGGCACAAGGATTCGGTGGTCGTATGGACTAAGGTGTCACGCTCGCAACATACATATTTCCGATAACGGGGAGACTGTGGCTCAAATCCCGGCAGGGTGTATTGAGGGTGGTTTTTCCTCAAATTGTTATCCATTTTCCCTCTACCAAAATGAGCCAACATTTTCTCTAAAATTCCACCTTCTTCATCTCTTAAGATCATAAATAGACTTACTATCAGCATTTTACTACCTGTTAAGATTATATGCATATGAAATAATTACGTTACTGAGCTAGGGATGAGGCAGGTTGAATTCAGAGGAATCGACCCGCAGTTGTATGGAGGAAGAGTGGAAAACCATTTTGGAAAAACTCTCAGTACACTCGAGTGGGACTCGAGCACCGATCTCCCCGTCATTGGCAGTCTAGTCTATCACGAGAGTGACGCCTTAGATCATACAGCCACCAAGGCAGGAATTATTGTAGTTAATTTATGCGTACAGCTAAAACGGGTAGTAAGACGCGATGGAAAGAATTTACCTAAGGTTGGTTTCCCCTGTCCGATACATCAATAATTGTGTCGTTCCTAGCTTAGTGTCATAAATGTGGTTTCTTGATAACACGAATACTCTCATGGAAACCGAGTGTCTGGTTTCCATTTTCTGGGTAGTAATCAGGTTAAAAAACACATGGACCTCGTACCCGGCTACAAGATAATTTGAGAAGACACGATTCTTTCTCAATTGGCTTACTCAAAAATAGTAGGATAAACATAGGTAGAAAGGCGAGCAACTTATTCCGTAGCTGTTTCTTTTGAGAAGTGGTGTCAAGTTCAGTTTGATAGATGTAAAGTAAATATTATGACCTTTTATCAATGTTGGCTACTAGCTTATAATTTGTATATGCTATAAAAAACAACAACATGTATATCAATCTGACTAAAGCTGTTGTCATTCCTGTTCCAAACTGTCGGCCACTCTTTTGTCTGATCACGCCATCAAAGTCTGTGTTTACAGAAGATGTGTCCTTTGCTTGGAGGATCCTACGTTAGTACGCCTGGGCGATGCTTTCATTCATAATTCATTACCGAATTAAGTACAAATCAACTAATAATTCGTGAACGATCTACCGGGGCCGGCGACAGGGCGTTGGCTAGGAGGACTGCTGTACCGTGCACAGAGCTAAAGAGGGCCCCGTCCTTAAGGACATTTTAGTGATGCAACTAAATACTTTGCGAAAGAGATAGGGATATTATTATAGCATGCTAGATATAAAATGTTCCATTCAACAAATCAACTTTTAGTAAGTTAGTCAACTACGAGTTGTATCAGTTATAATACATAATACAACTGTAATATTAAACGGGTTTTACAATTTTTTTAAAAATTTCCCCTGTACGTGTCTCAAACCGTTATAGAGATCTCCAAAATCGCCAGTGTAATGGACCCCAATATTTATGTAAATGGTCATGCAACTGACTATCATGGCAACTATTGGAAAAACAAGTACCTATCATGTAACCTTGGGCGTAATTTGGCAGAAGTGCAGGTACTAGTTTCCTGAGATGTGTAAGAACAAACGAATGTACAAAAGCTACATGAAGTTATATTAGCAAATGGAACAATAGTTTACCGGTTTTGCAAACAAAATTGAAATTAAATAAATCAATTTTGCAAGATGGGTTTTTGTAAGTCGTTTTAGTTTTAATGTATCTTCTTTATATATAGGCCCTAGATCTTTAATTAAAATAATATACTGGTTTGTTTTAAAATAAATACATAACTTTTAATGTACATGTACACAAAAGTTACTTTAGCAAATGGAACAATGTTTTATCGGTTTTTCGAACCAAATTGATATTAAATATATCAATTTTGAAAAATGGAAAATTTACCTTTGTACCTGGAGATTAAAGTGGAAGATAAGTTAGAGAAAGACAAAAAAGAACCCAGCATTTTAAATAGTAAAGTGGAGAGAGCCATAAGGGACATGCGAAGAAAAAAAGCTGCTGGAGTTGACAACATACCATCTGACCTTCTGAAGGAAATGGGAAATAACTGATGAATGGTTCTGACTAAACCTGTAAATAGGATCTACAAAACAGAAGAATAACCCAAGGATCTTCAAGGCGTAGCCATGAAGGCTTTACAGAAGAAGAATAAGCAAAAAAATGCAGTGACAATGGGGCTATCAGCCTCATCTTTCATGTGGAAAAGATTGTGGCAAGCATACTCAACAGGTGATATAAAGTGTGGTGGAAGATGACCAATTTGAACTCAGAAAAAAATGGACCGACGATACCATCGGGACAAGGCTGTGGGCGGGAGGTTGGGGGTTCAAACCTCCCAGAAATTTGATGTATATGACTTTATTTATGGTTCAAACAATATCAAAATTAAAATACAAACACAAATTAGGGGGCTGTGTTACCATAAAAAGCACTTCAGAGAGCTTCTAAAGGTGTTAAATATTTATGATTTTTTCTGGCCTTCGGCAATTGGGGGACGTGACCACCAAAGTCCCCGTGAAGTTATTGGCTGGCTACGGTCTTGCATTGGGATGCTGAGAATAATTCCAGAGCGAGTTCTGGAAGTCAAGGAAGAGGTCTAAATTGGTTTAACAGACTGGCAAAAGGCGTTCGATACAGTGAAATGGAAGAAACTGATGGAAATACTCAAGAAGATCGGCATCAACTGTAGGGACAGAAGGTTGATTGCAAACCTATACTGGGACAACGAGTTAAGGTGAGGCTGAATGATGGAGAGACGAACAGCGTAGATATAGGAAGAGGAGTGACACAGGGATGTGGTTTGTAACCCAGTCTGCTCAACTCGTATGGAGAGTGGCTGGTCAGGGAAGCTCTGGAGAGATCGTAACAATTTCAGGATGAGAGGACGGGTCACAAACACAATACAAAATGTAGATGATATAGTATTGTTAGACAAAATAAAGAAGAACTGAAGGAAATGATGGACCGACTGGTGGAGAGAGGAAGAATGAAGTTTTGCTGAAAATAAAAATTGAAAACAGGAGTTGGAAAACATAGATCAGTTCAAGTACCTGGAAGGTCTGCTGAAAAAGCATACCTACTACACCAAGGAAATTAGATCGAGGATCGCCATAACCAAGGAAGTTTTCAACACGAAAAGGTTACTGCTAACCATGAAATTGAGTTTGGGACTGAGGAATAAACTGCTTAAATGCGACATTTAGAGCATCATGCTGCATGGAGCAGAAACTTAGACTCTTAGGAAGATGGAAAGGAAATACTTGGAGAGTTTTGAAGTGTGGCGCTGTAGAAGACTTGAGAATATCAGGTGGACATACAGGGCAGCAAATGAAGAAGTCCTAAGAAGTATGGTTGAGAAGAGAACCATTTTGGATGTAATTCTTAGGTACAAAGCAAACTGGATCGGACATATTCTTAGGGGGAACTATCTTCTGCGTGACGTTATAGAATGATATAATGAGGGAACGAGGCGTTTAGGAAGAAGGAGGATTCAAATATTTAATGACTTGAAGGAAAGAAGAAAATGTTGGGAGCTCAAGGAGGAGGCTGCATTGGGTGCATTGGCGATCAATTTCATTGACAGAGGGCACGGACCTATTGTAAGACCAAGCACCTATAATACTAACAACAATAATAATATTAATAATAATAATAAAACCCAAACCATCTTTGAAAAACAAATTTATTTTTGTTGAAAGCGCTACCTATCCTCAAAATAAGGATCAATACAATGGTCGCGTGAATATAGGACTACGTCTTTTTTTTCGTTGTAGCTAATTCACTTCTTATTACGTGATATCTGCCATAATTATTAGCTGAGTATAAGTTTCTCTACTAAACTAGGTATGAAAACATCGTGCGTGTGTATGGAGATCAATCAGTTTTGTCTTTATTTTAAAAGAAGCTCGTCATTCACTTTAACTTTTTTTTTTACTTTTTCTTAGCTAAGGGGCATGGGTTCGATTCCCCGCATCAATAAAATTGTTATCTTTAGGGAAATTGGGCCTTCCATTTTTTTTGTACTGATACATTAACGCCGAGGGGCATGGTGGTGTGTCTGTTTTAGAGCTAGGCTAAGCTAATTTTTAAGTTGATACTGATATCATTATTTGAATCAGAAAGTGCAGGATACAACATATAAGTGAACTCCAAACTTCTCGTACGCCATATACTTTTACATCATCTAATCAATAACACCGAGTCTTTCACCCAATGGCATTTGAAACGGATTTTATTTAAGAGCCGACGAACGATTAACCGTAAAATTAAATACAAGATCCCGCTTGAACCAGAAAACTTATCGAAGAGCTGTTTTCTACATTATTTCCTTGATAATAGCGATTCTGATCAGTTATCTAGTTTTAGATGTTAAAAATGTTGTTTTCAGGGTCGCACCAAGGATTTTTAGCTTGGTGGGGAGAGGGGGGTACGACTTTTACATAGTAATTTTCATAATTGCACCATTGTATATTTTAATTACTGTGATATTTGGAAATTTGATTCGAAGTAGGGGAATGAGAAAGATAGAGAATCAGCAATGCCCCCTAAAAAGTGGGGGTACAGGGATTTCTCACCCGGGGAAAATTTCGATTTTAAAGGAAGAAAATGGTAATATTCAAGCTAATTTGTACACAAATTGGATTCTCAGCCTACCCTCCGTCACTATGTACGCCATTGGTTAACAGGTCTGTGTTTACACATTCGTCTTCACACCCAGGATTTTCACTTGGTAGGGGTGGGGGCATGTAATAATATCTCAACTGCCCCTTCCCCTCTTCCTGACACAATAGTGTTTACATAATTACTTTAAAATAATAATTTCAATTACTGTATCCACTTCAAAACTTTATGTACAAAGAGTAAAGACTTTAACAATTTCTAAAAAAATATTAAGGAATCACAGGTCCAGTTTTCATTTAAGTGCAAATTTACAGCAAAATTAAAAATCAACATGAAAAGTATTCCTTTGAAAAGCCCTAGTTACTGCAAACAATTATTTGTTTTATATTAAATATAATTAAACAAAATATAATTAATTGACAGAACATAGTTCTAATCATATTTTTATAATATTCTTAATTTTCTAGGGGGGGGGGCCTCCAGTCCCCAAAGTCTCCCCTCTATGGGCGCACCCCTGGTTGTTTTTAAATTTTGTTGTATTTTTAAAAAATAATTATGGTAAATCGGTTTCACTTGTCTCAATTTCTGTTTTTTTAAGGCCATACGTCCAGAAATTTTTTTTTTAGTCATTCAAAAGAGTTTTATTCTATGAAATGTTACACACCAAAAATTTATTTT
>CABFVX010003336.1:847-44492 GCA_902151425.1 Timema shepardi
CCTAAATGGTTTTCCAATCTCCTTCCACGCAAATGCGGGTTCACTTCCTCTAATTCACCCTTCCTAATTCTTAGTCCATTAGCGTAATTAGTACTTAAAGCGTATAACCCAAACGGTTAGTAAGACACGGTGCTGAATAATAATAATAATTAGGCGTAACTTACACAACGTGGATCAAAGGGCCAGTTTCATAGTCAAGTTTAGTACGCATCAAGTGCGGCGCTATACTAAGTCCATGACGACACCTACCTAAACCAGAATGGAATGGGCCAGCTTCTTATGAGAGAACCGCCCATTCCATTCGATTTAACGACCGCACTGACCGAACTTTTGTACCTGCTTTGGAGTATTATCAGAAACGCACAAGGCAGGTGAATCAAAAGCGCACCATTGTTTGTAGTCTCTGAGCCACACATGGCAACACAACCTAACCTAGCCAAAACTAACTTAATTTTTGTTTTTTAAGCACCGCGTCTTACTACCCGTTCGGTTGTATAAGTTTATATACTAATTACAATAAAGGGTTAAGGATTAGGAAGGCTTAATTCTGATGAAATGTGGGTGGAGGGAGATTGGGGAACCATTTAGAAAAACTGTCATCAGTGCACCCGACCGGGATCAAACCCCGGATCTCCGCGTCTTCGGCAGTATAATCCAACACGAGCGTAACGCGTTAGAACACGCGGCCACCGAGGCGGGTCTAACTTAATTAATGTAAAGAGTACTTGGGGGTTGCTCCTTGTCATTTTATTATATTATTGTAATTATTGTAAACATAAGAGGGTGGTGGGCCTATACAATACATGTTTGCCATGTTGTCACGTTATGCAGTAGTTTATTTTATGCTCTGTGCGCTTTTAACACAAGGTATAAGTGCACTTTGGATATGTTTTTGATGTTCGCGACCACATACATATCTTGCAATACTATACGTTTTGAAAATTAGATTTCTGCATGTATTTATTTTCAATTATGATTGTATCTGCTTCGTATTTTCATTCGAGACCGGCAGATTGCTATGTATCGATTCCATCCAAAGGTATGGAAACCAGTGAACCAATGGGTGAAAACCCAATCACCCTCAAGATATAAAAAGTAACGTATGCAGATTAAAATACGTATTTTTTTTTTGTCAGAAGCTGCTTGAAGCAAATAAACGAGCCAATTTGTATTGATGGAGCCTTTTAGAAAATACAAATGTATATTTGTTATGTCAACAATGATAGCATTATACAATATTATTTAATTGTTTTATAGGTATTGATAACATATTATATGTTATCAAAAAAGACACTATCAGATAACAGTGATTGACGTATGAATACGTGAAAGTATATCTAGTAGCATCCTAGCTGTCAAATAAAGCTCTATCTATGAAAATTGGACTGTGTGTTGGACAAGCACAGATTTAAATCTTAAATAGAATTATTGTAAGAAAGAACTTAAAATAAGGTACAAACATGATTTTTTGTGGTCAGCATTGCTAACCTTTTAATATCTTATTAGTGTTATTTTATGGGTACTATCTATCTAAAATGACAATTACAAGTCACATGATTTGACGTATTAACTTAGGAAAGCTGTTTTAGTAACTTTTGTAATTGTCCAAAAAGTACCTTCCTGTCTAAATCTGAATGTTCACCACCACCAATAACCGTGTTCTAATTGCTGCATTTGAATTTTGATTACGTCCTAAACATGAATATAGCAAGCTAAAAAATGAAATAAAAGCAATCAGTTGTACATTTAATTTTTAACGAACTAATTTTATATTAAATTACTCTACTCACCAAAACGAAGAAGAGAAAGTCTAATCAGGCAGCAGCCCCGAAGATAAGACAAGCGGAACCAACAATGTAAGATGAACGCGGCAAGTCACAACACTCAACACTTTCAGAGTCAAATCGAGAAACACCGGCATTGTTGGAGAGTGAATCACCACAGTACTTCAGTTTGTATTAGCTTTTGGTTTTAGTTCACTCGTTTGTCTTAACATTTGATTGCTAGGAAATCTATTAACACAACACCACCGACCACACTGTGTCAAATGACATGTTCTTTGTTAACTGAAAACGATGAGTTCTAATAAAATGTTCTATAGCTCGGGTCAGTTTACTTTGCATCCCGTAGCGAGGCGCTGCAGTCGACGAGCTGTCATACGTGAGCGATCAAATGCGGGCGAAGCTACGCGAAAACATTAAGGTTACTGTTGGCATGAATATTGGTAGGATGTAAATATTTATGTTTACATTGGTTATAAACATACTATTATAAATTGAATTAGTAATTGGCGAAATAAAGCAATACAATTCTATTTTGGGCATTTTTTTTTACATTTAATTGAGGTATTTAACGTGCATTTTCTGAATCGACTGATTGTATCAGCACACTATAATTTCTATGTGTGAGAGCGAAAGGGCCTACCAATTTTGTCGGGAATGGTATTTTCACATACCTTCTAGGGTTCTTTAACATGCCGCAATCGACATGGGACCGACGAGTTAACCTCGCCTCCGAAAGGAAGTTATGCTACGGATTTTATCGCTCAAGAAAAATTCGTCGATCACGGCTGGGTTTGAAGCTATCACCATCGGGTCCTTAGGTGAGCACTTTACCCAAGACCACCAAGGTCAAGATTTGGGAAATAATAACAAAAAAAAGCAACTACCGTAGCAAATTCCCAATCGAAAATGTTAGGGAGTATTCTACCGTACCCATGAAAAAATTCTCAATTATTTAAAAAAATAGAGAAATTAACCTTCAAGTACGTCAATAATTAAATAATATTTTCAAGATACCATAGTTTGAGACCCACTTCAGTAGTAGAATGGTTTAACCCTTAAGGCGTCACATATTCATAAACTTGACTGCAAATGACGGGGATTCCGTGGTTCAAATCAAGGTTGGCTGTACTGAGGGTAGCTTTTCCTGAAAAGTTTTCCTACTCTTACTCCGCGAAAATGTGGGTACATTTTCTATACATTGTACCTTCCTATTCTATTAACGTAATTAATGGGTGATTACAACCCAAATGGGTAGTATTATTTTTATCCTTTGAGCTTCTTTAAGTTCTTTAACAAATCAACTCTCCATATAATTATATATTCTCTCCGACAGCTAAAATTAATTTTTCTAAGCAATAACGTGTTTAGTGCTCACCAAAGAACCCGATGTTTATGGGTTCAAACCCAACCGAGGTCAATGGATTTTGTTGTGCGATGAAA
This sequence comes from Timema shepardi, assembly GCA_902151425.1. NCBI lineage: Eukaryota > Metazoa > Arthropoda > Insecta > Phasmatodea > Timematidae > Timema > Timema shepardi. The sequence goes on from CABFVX010003336.1 coordinate 4,072, forward strand.
ATATGTAGCACACCTTCCTTAGGAGGGGAAGTAAAGCTTTCCCATATCGATTGTGGCATGTAAAAATACCTTTGCCGGAAAAAACTGGTAGGCTCTTTCTCACTCGCTCGTAGAAATCAACAGGAAGCTACCGCACTTTCAGGGGTTCCATAAGAAAAGTGTTTTTTTATCTCCCAGATGGTGTGGGTCGTACTAACCTTCTGAAGGGCTGAGAGCATGACCAGCTCCGGTTTGATTGGAAGCAATTCCCTACCAACCCTCTGGTTGAAGACTTCTTCTTATTATTATTATTATTATTACAATTTAGTAGAATTCCTGGGGCATATCACTCCTCAAGTCTCTATTCAAGACTATGTTGATATTTATTTTGACCAAAGTAAGGCTTTAGACATAATGTCACTGTAGTATTAATTTCTCGAAACTTTGTAATTTTGACCAATCTCACTCTATTTGAAACCTACTTCAGTAGCCGATATCTAACGAGCTACTCTTGCAATAGACTAGATTTCCGATGATGGGGAGATAGAGGCTCGATTCTCTGTCAAATGTACTAAGGGGTGAATTTTCCAACATGGTTTTCCACTCTCCCTCCACTTAAATGTGGGTACATTTTCTATGAATATAAAATTCATCATCTCTAAAACCATTAGCGTAATTAGTACAAAAGTGTATAACACGAATGGGTAATAAGACCCCGTGCTTAAAAAAAAGAGCTATTTGAATAATAGATCATTTGTTATTAAAATAGACTTGCAGACCTCCAACACATTTTTAGGCCCTTGTGGCCCCAGGGTTGTATTTAGGCACTCTTCTCTTTAATGTAGTTAGTGATAAACTCATCTATTTATTTACTCTCTGCAGATGATGTAAAATTATTTTAAATGATCAAATCAATCATTATTGCACATTGTATAGATTTACAATATTTTCAAGACGAGGAATGGGGAGGGGGAGTTGCTAAAATGCCAAAAAATGTGCTTACATAAAACTTGAACACCTCCTTATAGATATTGATAAAACTCTTACTTTTTTGTGAGACTTGTGGCTATATGTCATTTCCAGGAAATATTAACTAGCTATTAGTCTTTGTCTTTAAGACTAATAATAATAATAATAATAATAATCACAATAATAATTAGTGGCATAGTATTAGTAAAGAAACACCTGCTTCGGTGGCCACACGGTCTAACGCAACTCTCGCGATGGATGGGGATGACTTATTTGGTTTTGCCCTAGGTAACTAAAAATATGTTTGGGAATATAATATCCTTTATTTCTGATATATTATTAGAGGGGGTTGGATGTCAATTAAATGTGGATTTACCATTTGTTACTATCACTATAAATCTATCAAATTAATATATTATTTATGTACCTTTGGTACTTCTTTAGATTGCCCTGTCTTTTTTAGTAAGGCCTTTGAAGTTAGTAAATTCCATTTTGGAATATTTCTTTGTTAATATAGTTGTTTATTCTATTAAAACTATTTCTCAAATACTTATGACATATCTTAAAACAAAAAACAATCCCCATTTAATGACAGACAGAACTTCAGCAAAGGTTATGAACCTCTATATTTACTGGACTCCTGCAAGTTAATTATTTTTTCCACCCAATTTATCATTAAAAAAACTGCTTGCCTATACTGACATTCGTTCATTTTATGTTTTTCTTGTACCATCTGTATGGTCCTAAGCTGTACGTTTCTATAATTATATCAAAAAGGGGCTACATATTAATTTTATAAATATTTCATTCTGTACTACTCGTATGAATGAATGTCTAGTTATACTAAATTCCAGCCCCATATATTAATTTTACTTTACATTCATTACTGTTTACATACAGCCCATCATACCCTGGGTCAGTTTTTTATTCAAGCCATATATTTTCCGATACTGGCTTGCCAGGCCTGTCGTGGCTTCTTATGCCTTATAATCTAACTTAAGACTAGGACAGGCACAACATCCAGTCCACGGCCGTTAAATCATCATAGTGAAAGGGTAAACCTACATTTCACAAATGATAAAAATGTTTGGGCCATGCCGAGAACTGAAACTTTAACCCTTAGCTCAGTAGACAGACATGCTACAGACTGAGGAAAGGTGTCGGATCAATACATTGATGATTTTACTTTAATAATAGTATGCAAAAAGTATAAAATATTAAGTTTAACCCTTTATAACTTGTATACTGTAATGATTTGAAATCATTAAATCCTTATGGTTGGCCGAAGAATGGCTCAAAATGAGCCATTCCTCTAGTTGAACGAATCAAACTAGTTCATCTCAACGTGAACTAATTATAATTGATGAACCGACACACAACACAAGACCATCAATTTGTATTGTTTGCTATTTCCTTTATCTTCATTAGTCTCTAACTCGAAACAAAAAGAATCTTTGTCCTTACTGGAGCTGGTCATATACTGGATAATTTTCTTGATTTACAGTAGATAAATGGGTTAAATTTTCAGACACAATGTTTTTTATAATCTAAAAAGCCAAGCTCTACTTCACACTATATTAAGGGACCAAATTACAAATTTGTAATTTCCGAAGAAGTCGAACTTTTCGCTTGCAACGTTGTGCCGTTTACTCTCAAGATGTCTGCCAGTGCTCCCATTGTCCTCCAAACAATTTGAGCTCATTGGAAGCTAATAAACAAGTGTTGATTCTCAAACCTACTCTTAACAAGTCACAACTTATAATTTCTAAGAAACTGGACTCTCTTTTAGCAGAAAATCCATAATGTATAAAAAAAAATAGAGGTCAAAGCCGAAATAAGCTTGTTCAGGCAATTATTCATAAAATAAGCAAAAATCAACAAAATAGGCAATTAGAGACTAAAAAATTAATATATTGTACTTGTAATAACATGAAATGTATATATATAACTGCCTATGTCTTGCAATCAAGGAAAATAAGCTAAATCCGGTCCTTAGTTATAACACACCTTCTATAAATGAGTTAAAAAATGTTTAAATCAACACCACCAATGTTGATAAGTTTCTTTTAATAACAATGTAGTTAAAATATCAACATCATCATCTCACTTGCTATATGTTCCTCCCATTTTTCCTTGGTCTCCCTCGCGGTATCTTCTCTACATACTTCATATCCATTAATCTTCTTGGAATTCACTCCCCTTACATCCTCATTACGTGTCCATGCCATTCATCCTATATTCAACTACCTGTACCCCAACTCTAGACATTACATCTTCATTCCTAATTTTATGTCTTTTGATGACAGCTATCATGCTTAATAAGACATGTTTGAAACAAACATTTTGCTTAATTCTTCAGTTCATTTTTTTATCTATCCAAAGACCTGCTATTTTAAGCTTTTAGTTAAATGTTCCAAATTAACATAATATATTTCAGTATTTTTACTAGATTTAGCTAATATATTAGTGTAAATATTATAAATAGGATAGATCAAACCAGTAGTTAGACATGGTGAACAAAATATAAAAATAAAATAATATTTTCAATCCCATACACATAACATGATTGACAAAATGCTAACAAAAAACAAACACATAAGGACTGTTGTTTCAAAATCCGATTTATTTAAATTTAATTACAATGTTGGTACCTCTCTCCCCCCTCCCAATTAAAAATTATATCCTCTCAAGAAACATGATACAATTCAACATATAACCGGTATAAAATAATGTGACAGATTTTCCCAAAACTTGTAATGAGAAAAACAAGAATAATCAAAATGTTATCCTTCAAAGAACTTTGGTAGCTGGTCTCCTAATACAACATGTCGCTCAACACCCTTCTCTGTAATTGAAGCAAGGCGAACTACACCACCACTGGAACCATCCCGTGACATTGCCAAGGCTAAAGCTATAACAACAATCATATTCAGATCAATAAAACAAAGTGTTTTAGGCCTGAGAATTATTCTTTTGGCAAAACCATAGTTAACAATAGGTGTGCAAAGCTTTGCCCCGAAAAAATCTGGCTTTGCCAAAAAAATATTGACCGCTAAAACATTCAATTTATGTTTAATTATTGACATTCAGAGCTGTTATATGAATCATAGCTTAGTATGCATTTGGAAAAAAATCTTAAAACCTTTTACATGTTATTTTAATGTTATGTCATAGATAAAAGCACAATACAGCAATTTTTCAAATATAAAATAAGTAACATAAAATATTTTAACTTCAATTAGATTTAAAGAATATTTCACAAAATCATTTCGAGTTTGCTTGTAAAACAAAATAAAGATAAAAGGTATGCCCTTATTATGGGTGTATGAAACTTTGAAAACTTCAACTTCACTTCAATTATTAGTTTTCCTCGGTTTCGATTCCTGACTTTCCGGAACATCTTGTCTAGTTCACCGTCTTTATTTAGGCAACGTTCCGGAACAGTATGAGGATATTTCCCTTCAAAAAGATGGCATGCTTAGAAAGAGAGAGAGAAAAAGGGACCTCAAACTTACTTGTGGTTACAAACTCCAAACATTCCTTCTTGTTCATTCCTTTCTTGAACTTAGCATCCACATATCCATACACATAGGTGCTGCCAGAGCCACCTATCGATATAGGTTGCCTCACACACATTCCACCAATAGGAACAGTGTACACCTGAAATTAAATGCAACACATACAGTTATTCACATTTTTAAAAGTATGTATAGTTGGCAGTGGGTATATGTATTTAAATGTGAACTTAGATGAAATTTAATTAATAACAGATAAAATAGGGGTGATAAATTTGAGAGGCAATGAATGATATTTTCAGTTTAACACGCCCAGTGAACACAATGCACATGTTCATAGAGGTGTGCGAAGTCCATTTCAAAGTTTGAATATTAAAAAAAAAATTATGTTGAATATAAATACTATGCTCTACATAGCCAGTATGAGATGTGGATCGCTGTTGGGAGAACGGCGGCTTGGTGAACAATAAAAAATAGGTACAATGTCTGTTCACACAAAGTAAAAAGAGCCATTACCATGTACTACTGTGAGGCCTGCACTGGTTTCCCTGGACTTTGTTTTAAAAAATTTCCATAATGAGATTTACAGTTAATATAATTTTATAGTATTTTTACCTAAAATCAAATAAAATATCCAAATCATAAATAAGAATCATGAAAACATTGTTTCCAGTGTCGTCACCGTATACAAGCAAAATGAATCAAACAAAATTAATATCGATATGCCCTTAAAGTGTCAAATATAAGCCTATATATATTATTTTAAATCACAGACGCAACCATCAACACTCACAGTTATAAGTATAGTTGGATTGAATCCACTTTTATACAAATCTGAATCTCTAATCTGAATTAAAATTTACCTTTAAATCTTGAATCCAAATCTCAGAAAGAAATTATGAACATTTGAGGAAATATAAATATAATAGAATAATATAAAACATAAATAGTAACTAAATGTTAACATTCTTTCTCGGAATCTATCCATTATAGCATTCATACAATCAGTTAAGTGTTAAATTACTATTCTGGGGCCTGGTTGTTGAGTTTGTTCTATAATTATATTAGTTCTGAACCACCTCTAAGCAGTATTGGCGCAACAAAGCTCTAAAACCAATTTCACTTTAAATTAAAAAAAAAAAAGATTTTTTTAAGGATTTGATTCTCGAATCTTGAATAGGCCTATCATAAGTATAGTTGAACTGTGATAAAGAGAAGAAAAACATATGGCCTATTTGTTGTTTTTAAATATGAAAAGTTCAACTATTTTTAACTTTTTTTACCATAGTAAAATAAATATATTATAAAATAATAGAATAAGGCCATTTTAAGCCTATTATAATATGTTTTCACTATGTAATTTTTAGATATATTTGACAGCCAGTAGCATGAATATCAGTGTGTACCCCAAAATGAAACTCACAGGTGTTTTACCAAGTACCGTATCCATGGACGAAATTTCAAATTTTTTTGACCTTGAAATTTACCAATTTCGGGGCTGAAAATTGGCATGAAGGTATTAAATTTCATGATATTTTTCACCATAGCTAGAAACTTTTAGTCATAGTTCTAATGAGAAAAAAAAATCCATCTTTGGTTTCAAGCCCTTTTGATTTTACAAGAGCTTTAAAGTTGCTAAAATTGTTCATTATGATGGCTAAATTTAAACACAGCCCAGTTATCAAAGTCTTATCTTATGTGTATATACATTTTATGAACGCCCAGGATCTCTAGTTTAAGGCAGTGAAAACCAGAACTTAGTATTTTTATCAGGTACTTGAGGTAGCAAAGCATTAAATTACACACACCAAGATTATTCTATCAATCCCCTCCAGCGTCTTTGGAAGGAAACAATCCCATCCATACCTGTCCTCCCTTTCGCTTGTCCCAGCCTGCAACAATGATCCCAGCAGTCAGGGAGTCTCGGTAACTATAGCACAGCTCCCTGAAGACGCTAGCCGCAGTCTCTACAAGAGGGGGTTCTCCCAGTTCGATTCTGAGAAAGAAAATGTAATTAATTATGAGAGGCAGGAGGTTGAGGGGGAATAGAACCTTAAATCGAGAGCATATTAAAAATATTTAATTTTTCTTGTTAGAATATATGTCTATTTTCTTACTATTATTATCTACTTAAGTTTTGAATAATTATTTTTATTTCCAAAATCCAAAATCTAAAAATCAAAGCACCAATCTGAGTTTGAGATCATTTGGAAAACCTAAAACTATATCCCAAAGAATTATTGTCTAGGCAAACACAGAATAACGAAACAAAGGGAAAAAATCTTTTGTTCATCGTTATAAGGTAGGACCACTATTCCCGGTTCAAATCGCATTAGATATTTTTTTGCAATGTGGTTTTTCCCAACTTCTTGAATGTATTTACATTAAGGTACTTTGTTTATGAAAACATCTATTCATTAAGTTGCTCCCTGTGTAATTAGTGCATACAACATAAGGTTTATCTGAAATGGGAAAGAAGTATTCCACATGCATCAATGAAGATTTTCCCTAGGTTTGCCATGGGTATATTGTTGTTTGCGGTAAGATGTACGTGCCAATGGCATTTTCTATTTTACCACTAACCCCAATTATCAAACTTCTTAGGTAGTATTCCCGAAACCATGTCATGATTATCATGATTAAACGATTTAAATATGTTCTGGTTGTCTTTTCCCTCAAAGAGAGAAATATTGTAATCATCAAAAAAATTGAACTTGCGTTTTGATATCTCAAAATTTCATGACCCCCTTTAACCGAAAAAGTGTTTTTTGTGATGCCGTCTGTCTGTATCTTGGAGTAGAGCCGAAACCATTTTACCGATCGAGCTATAACTTTGTATCAAAGGATTACATAAGATCCCCCTGAGGGATTTTTTTGGAATTAGATATCCAACCTTAAAATTACTTAAGAGTAGTTTACTGAAGGGGAAAAAGAAATTGATCTCAAAATTAGCTCTAACAATATTGATTAAATTTTGTAACTATAACCACTGTTTTTAACATGTACAAACAAAATTGTAATTTTCAATTTCTATAAAAATGACTTTAAGGGCACAAACGGAAATTAGAAATATGAAATTGAGTGTTATGATCTGTGGTAGACAGAGATGCTCCTCTTTTCTCAATGTTTCTGCAAGAGTATATTTTTAATATTACTATGCGTTACAAATTCTACTAGTTCTTAGTAAATGTATTTATTTTGAGAGTAAAGAAGGGGAGAAAGTCTGTAAAATGCACCATACCATTTAGTTTCTAGCTTGAGATAATAATTGTTTCAAAGATTTGGATTTAAATTTGAAAGTGAGGATTCGTAGGAAAAATAAATATTCAGATTTAAAAAGGTATTTTGTTAAAATGAACCTGACCTAAATTTTACTAGTCAATATTTCAATGTTTAAGGATTTAAAAAAAACTGAGCCATGGCTTGAGGATCAAGTTACAGCAACCTAGCCACCGCCACCATTAGCAATTTTAGTGCTAACATTTGCAAATAAAAGTTGTCATGTGGTTAGCACAACAAACCTTTGAGACAATAATCTCAGTTTTTTAGACCTAGAGCCGCTACTTCATTATTCAAGTAGCTCCTAATTTGTCCTTGAAGGTTACCAACATATTTTAATTTAAATAAGGGTGAACCCACGCTTCGGTGGTTGTGTGGGTACCACTTTCACAATACACTGGATCGCTGTTGATGGGGGAGTATCAATATTTTAATCTTAGTTGGGTGAAATAGGGATGATTCTTAAACTCTCCTTCCATGCAAATGACGGTATATTTATTATAATTTTTACCTCCAGCATTCCTATCTCATTGGTGTAAGTATACAGATAGCCAGAAATGGTATTAAGATGCAATGGGGAAAAAAACAAGGAGCATTATTTTTTAATAAATTACACAATAAAAGATAGTCAAAAACTCCCTACTGATGAAAATCCAAGTGGTAGGAGACAATGTCTGCTATGGCTTGTGTGTCGGCAGCTGACCCAGAGCGACAGCAGTAGATGCTGTCTGTAACTTTAGTCAACTTGTCGGTCACTCTGTTGGCTATATACGCTCCAGTTGTAGTACGGGAATCTGCACCAAGCACTACTCCTTCATCAAACTCCACAGCCATTATCGAGGTCTATAAGACAGATAAAGTTATTTTATAACTTGCATAGGTAATATTTTTAACTAAATATATAGTAGACACTCATATTTTGGGCAATATATTGTAGACATGTCAATTTTACTTATAAATTCAGCAAGAGAATATAAGTTTCACACTATTATGACTAACTACCTGATAAATATTGCTAACGACCAGATAAAGGTTATCAGCCACTTTAATATTTTACGTGTATTATGAAATTAATTTATTTGCTGGATAGCTATCTGTTTTTTTATGATAGTTGTGGCTTTGGGCGTCCTGTTCTGTGATTTAAATTATTGTGTTATTAATTACTAGACACATATACTTATAAACGTTTGTTTGTTAGTTTTCCCTGATACACACATCAAAACAAAAGCGCCTGCTACAATAAACTCCACAAAACTCTAAAGCCCCGTACACACGACACAACTTCTTGTACAAAAAGTTGTGCAAGAAATTGTACAATATCTTGGTTACCTGAATTGCACACAAATTTTAGCCAGTGACTTCATGCGGCATTTGTGATTGCATACAATATTTGGAAGAAAAAAAAGTATGACATTTTTGTCCTTGTTAAGAAAAACCAACGATTGAATGATTTGGAAAATATCGGTATTTAATGTAAATACTTTCTTTATTATTCCTAATTATTATGAAAATTTAAAAAAAAAACGTTTTTAATAGCCTTTTAAAACAATTGAAAACCTTTATGTTTGGGTTTTAACCTCCTTCAATTATAAATAATTGTTTGTTTTCAAGCATTTAGTTGTTTTTCTTACAATCACTCTTTTTTAAAAAAACTGTCTATCAGAATAAGTTTTTGTGTTTACAACTCAAAACTTGTGCAAGAAAAATTTCTGATATAGGACGTGTTCTATTTCCTGAAATTCTATACAATAAGTTGTGCAAAGCAGATCTTGTACAAATTTTGGTGTTCACACAATGCCATCTTCAGGCTGCAACTTATTGTACAACTTTATGCAAAAGAAGTTGTGTCGTGTGTACTGGGCTTAAGGATGTGTAGGCAAGAGGTCAGTATCTAGACAATATTAATTTCCCCTTTCAGGCCATATCATCTCACTATGTTTTGAAAGGGGAAGAGAGGGGTAGTAACTTTGGTTCTGGTCATCACCTTTCGAGCAAGAGAAGTCGTAGCTCAGATGCTTGCATATTTACCTGACATCTACAGCTCTACCCGTTCTCTCCCCTACAAAATATATGACATTACAAATAAGAACTACAGAAGCTAAAGCAATGGGATGAAAGTCCGACAAATATAGAATTTCAACCCCTGGACTAATGCACGTCTTGCATGCATGTTACAGCCTTTCTTGCTTGCCCTGACGCGACACCACTGCTGGTACTATTCTAGTAGTGCTGCTGCTACCGCTAAAACCTGGCTGGTGGCTACAATGCTCAACATTTTTTTTAAATAATGGTGGCTAAACGAGTATGAGGAAACAGATGGCGTCATGTGGGCATAGAAGCTAGGTTGTCTTGCAAGTAGGCTAACTAATAATTTCGATGACTGCCAAAATGTGTTCAAAAGTTTGGTACGTTTATAAAATTTAATTTATTGTACTCATATTTAAATAATTTGTTGTTATATATATCTATAACTCTACAAATAGCTTGTCAATTTTTATAAAAATGTAAATTAAATTTTCAAACTTTATATATAGTTAGAGTCTGGGCCTGTGCCTACTAAACATACGAACCAAGATTTTAATCTGAAAATAGATACTGATAGGTGAAACCTCATGAAAAACAACGTGTAACTATGGCAACACCCATTTTAACTTTCAGATAAAAGTTATCAAGTAGTCCTACTTAAACCTCTCGATAAAAATGTGATGGATAAATAGTTTATCTGTTCGATAGTTAAATTCTATCTAGCAGTCATAAAACACACTTTTAACTAATCGACCAGCTAAAAATATTTATTGGCCAAATTAATATTCACTCAGCAGTCACAAGACCAGCCCTTAAACACATGTTTTATTAAATCATAATATTACAAAACCTAGTCTTTCTATGGAGTTTAAGGAAGTTAGAATGGATAATATATAATTTTTAGCACCATGTCTTACTATCCATTTGTGTTATATGCATATGTACTAATTACACTAATAAGTTAGGGATTAATAAGGTTTAATTTAGAGGAAGCGTATCCATATTTGTGTGGAGGGAGAGTGAAAACCATTTAGGAAAAAAAACTCGATACACCCGCCCAAGATTCGAACCTCAATCTCCCTTTCATCAGCAGTCTAGCAGCTTAGGCCTACACAAGTTTTTATACAGCAAACCCTAAATTTTACAGACTTCAGATTTAACAAACAGCTTCTGTTGTTTGTGATATTATAGACAATGGTCGACAAGTCCGTAATAAAGTCCGAGTATTTGTGGCTAGGTAAGAACATGACTCACTCTACCAGTGTCACAGCCTATTGCACACAACTCATATCCTGTTTCATCTGGTTTCAAAAATGTGTGAGAGTTTTCTAAGCTTTATTTTTTTATTTAAACTTTGAAGAAAACTAAATTTAAAGACTGCACTGTTCTTTTAAAGGTGTATAATTTTACTTTACTTACTTCATTGTATAGTGAAAATGCAAAGAAAGAAAAAATGCAACAAAAAAAAAAAATTGCCCACTGATTTTTCAGACTTTCCCCCAATTAGGCTAGTTTGTAATTTTGATGGTTTAGTGAATTTCAATTAGAGAATAAGAAAGAAGAGTACTAAAATTTGAGTATTTCACAGTATCTAAATAATCTAACTGGCTATTTATGATTTTTGGTAGGTAGGCTACGTAGCTTTTATACTATTTTAAAAATAGAATACATACATACAATAGGATAGGCCTAGTTTGTTTGCAATATGGCCATAGCATAAGTCTTACATACGTTATGAGAAATATTAGAAGCCTAATTTGTATTAAAGCAAAAAACTGAGCTTAACATTTTTTTTTAAGTTGAGATTTCATCCTATGAAAGCTGGGATATTGAAGATGGTACACATATTATCGCTACCTAATCAATACCAGTGGTTTAGTTTATTGTGAGATTTTAATACGATATATTTTAAGTTAAGATATTTGTATAACTTAGTAACCAGTAACTTACTATAAACATCAAACTTTATATACGCATATATTGATATTATTCAATTTGACGTCTACTCGAGTGTATAATAATAATGAAATACTTATATAAATACAGATATTACAAAGAAAAATGTCATATAGTGATAATGACTGTACTCTAACTGGAATTTAAGATATAAAAATATGATAGAACAAAAAAGTGCAGTTTTTGATTTTCACTTAAATATATTTTAGCGTTATGTTAAAAAAAAATTAATGTAGTAAGTGTTTCACCGATATTATTTCAATATTTTCAAATGAAAACTTCATTGTTAAGTTACTGTACACCTGGTTTGAGATGTAATAACAAGGACATAATGGTACCTAATATTCGTAGGAAAAGTTAGGTGTAAATAAATGTAAGAAAAGATAATTAGGGGTACAAATAAAAGTAGGCCTACTTAATTTTTAGAATAAAGTAGTCTATTGATTAAATGAGAATACCAAATAGGCATGCATTTTAAAACGGCGGGCGAAGAGTTGTTTTTAAGTTATGAATAATTACATAAAAATCAATTCCCAACTATTGAAATCATTAAATCAGTGTTAATTCCAAACTTTAATTTTATGAAGGGTGATTCAGCAGTAATAAAGCAGTGGGCCCTGTGTAGCTATATAGATAATTTAAAATTATACCTTAATAAATAACCTAACCTTTATTTATACATGTTTCACATATTTCCTACTTACTCCAGTACTGTGTTCAGCTGTTAGCCAATCCGGATTCATAGTAGCACCATGAAAATTTTGAATCCTATAATCCTCAATACCTAGAGAAGCCATTTTTTGTAATGAATGTTTTCCACCGTCTAAGAAATTTTTTCATAAACAGAAAGACCAACAAAAGATTTCTAAAGGTAGGGTCACCATGATAATATTTCAACGCATTTCATAGTACTGGATAAATGTTATAGTAGCGCCGTGGTATCATCTTTTAAAACTACTAATTTAAATTCTCAAACAAACAAACAAAATTATAAGAACAACTTGAATTCTTTATTGTTATCTTTTTTTAAGTTCAAGTAAAATATCAGACACAACATAGATAGACAATAATTAAATGACGTGTTGAATATTTGTTATTTGTTATTTACTGACATAGACAAACAAAAGTTATTAATTTGCTCAATAAACTTCGTAAAATCAACAACCTGTGTCTTTGCTGTCCCAAAACTTTAATAGGTTATGGGCCCAGGACAGTGCTGTAGGACAACGTGGACTAAAGCAAAGACAAGGAAAAGCAAATAATTTGCAAGCCGAAAGCAACAAGTCGAAGCCGCAAGACGTGAGCAGTAAGCCGTAAGTAGTAAGCCAAAAGTAGTAAGTCGTACGCCGCATGCAGCAAGCCATCATACGTCGACAGCAAGCAACAAGCCGTGAAATTTTTTGAGCGACACGTCATTTTGTTTCATATTTACTTATTATAATTTGAACAGTATTATAACGTCAAGTCAAATTGTATTGAAAATTTTGAAAGACTTAATTAACGTCTAGTCAAGTTAAATTAATTACATTGATAAATTTGTATTAAAATCAGTCAGTATGGACACTGTAAGATCTCATTTAGAAACTTTAAGTGAAGATGCTCAAGGAAAAGTCAATTTTGTATCTTGGAGATTTAAATTAATTCTAACATTAAAGTCCAAAGGTTTATATAATATTGTAAGTGGTCTCACTGTAAAGCCAGCAGGTGGCGCTAATGATGAGCAAGATATAGAGTGGGTCAACAAGGACCTTGAGGCTCAGACTTTAATAGGCCTAAATGTTAGTAGTAATATTGCGATCAAAATTGCAAATTGTACAACGTCAAGACAAATGTTAGAGAAATTGACAAGTTTGTATGGTACTGTGACAGATGTCACTGTAGAAGGTCTGCAGAGAAAATTTTTCAGTTTCACTTATGATGAAAACAAGTCAGCCGTGGAAAATTGTATGGAGGTTGTGCAGATTGCCGATGAACTAGCAAGTGAGAATGACCCGATGAGATCTAACTGGATTATCACCAGGATTATCAGCGTACTACCTCAGAAGCTGGCACATTTTAGGACAGCCTGGGATACCGTCACAGGAGCAGATCGAACTGTCGAGAGATTGATTGAACGCTTGAGGATCGAGGATGAGAGAATCAGTTCTGGTGAAAATGCACCGGACCTAACCTCACATAGTGCTCTAGTATCGAAACATTATAAGAAGTCAAATCAGCAACCGGCAAACAAGCAAGAGAAGTCCAAAGTGACTTGCTATAAATGTGGAAAACAAGGACACGTTATTAAATATTGCAGAGGTAAGCCATGTGCGAAATATACTGAGCATTGCAAGAAACTGTATCCGTGCAATACATGCGGAACAAAAGGACATTTCGCAAAAGATTGTCCACAGAGCGATCAGAAGAAAACAACATCAAGTAGCAACAGACCAGCCTTGTTGACAATTGGTTTGTCAAGTGCAGAGATGAAACACGCCAAGCAGAAACAATATAAACGTAACGTCTGGATTCAGGACTGTGGTGCATCGCAGCATATGACTTCACATAGAGAATGGTTTTCACACCTGACGCATCTTGAAGAACCTGTTACCATTGTTATTGGAGATGCAACTGAATTGGAGGGCGTTGCCATCGGAGATATTGATGTTGAGGCATATGATGGAAACAACTGGAACCCAGTGAGTCTGAAAGATGTACTTTATGTTCCCAAGCTGGACTACAATCTTTTCTCAGTAGGACAGATCTTGGACAAGGGGTACATTCAAATGGCAGACAAAAATACTTCTAGAATTACTACTTCAGATGGTCAACACACGAAAGTCATTGCAGAGAGAGAAGGAAATTTGTACAAGATGATGCTACGAAAGGAAGGACAAGGAATCTGTATGATTGCAGACTCTATCAGGATCTGGCACGAACGACTAGCTCACCAGAACGTAAAGTACGTTCGAAACATTTTGAGCAAGAACAATATCAAGTATGTGGATGATTGGCAAGATTATACATGTGAAGGCTGCATCTATGGCAAACAGCACAGGGTCTCACATCCAATCAACACGAAAGTATCCAAAGAACCTCTGGACTTAATCCATGTGGATCTTGGTGAAATGGAAGTTACGTCGATTGGAGGAGCCAAATATTTTCTGTTATTCAAGGATGACTTTTCACATTTTAGAACGGTCTATTTCTTGAAGTCAAAGAATGAAGCAGTCACAAAACTGGATATATTCATGAAGCTGGTGGAAAATCAGTTTGACAGGAAAGTCAAAGCTTTGAGATCAGACAACGGATTGGAAATCAAGAACAAAGAAACAAGGAAACTGCTTGAGGAACTTGGAGTTTTTCACACCTTTACTAATCCATATACGCCAGAACAGAATGGTAGAATCGAGAGGGAGATGAGAACCGTAGTGGAAGCTGCACGTTCAGCTATCCACGCAAATGATTTGAGTAAGACGCTTTGGGCAGAAGCTGTAAACTACGCAGTCTTTACGATCAACCAGACTGGAACGAGTTCAGTACCTGGCAAGAGTCCTGCTGAGCTTTGGTTTGGTCGTAAGATGAATGTGAGCAAGATGAGGATCTTCGGAAGTGAATGTTTTGTACTGAAGCCAAAAAGAAACAAACTAGACAAAAAGTCAGAGAAAGGAATATTCGTAGGATACGATGTAGATTCAACAGGATACAGAGTGTATATACCAAACAGTCGTCGAGTAATTAGTACGGATAATGTTACTTTTAATGAAGCCAAGATGAGAAGCCAGAAGCAGACAGAAGTTGAATCAATTTTCAAGAAGGAAACAACAAATCAAGATGAAGAAGATGATAGAAAAGAGGAATCAGAAGAATCAGATCATGATGATGCGACCAGTAATGCAGAAGAAACACAAGAAGAACAGATTGAAGAGTCAAACGAAGATATTGATGAACAATCAACATCGTCTAGACAAGAAAAGAGAGTATTGAGAAATCGCAAGACACTGAAGAAACCTGCAAGGTTCTCTGATTATGTGATGAGTTACATCAGAGGAGATGAAAATGCAATGATTGGTGAAGTTCAGGACATACCAGTGGATGAGGCATTGAAAGACACAAACTGGTACAATGCAATGAAAGAAGAATATGACTCGCTGATCAGGATGAAGACTTGGGAACTTGTGAAGTGCCCACCGTATGCTAGACCACTCACCTGTCGCTGGGTTTTGAGAGAGAAGACGAATGGAAAATTCAAAGCTCGACTGGTGGCACGTGGATTTGAACAAGAGGAAGGAATTGATTATACTGATACCTTTAGTCCTGTGGCTCGTCACACATCAATTAGATTGCTGTTGAGTCATGCAGCAGCTGAGAAGATGAAAGTAGTGACCTTCGATGTTAAAACGGCATTTCTTCATGGTGACCTGGAGGAGGAGCTATATATGCATCAACCAAAAGGTTTTGAAGACGGATCTGAAAAAGTGTGCAGACTACGGAAAAGTCTGTATGGTCTGAAGCAAGCACCTAGAAAATGGAATGAAAAGATTTCCTCACACTTGGAGAAGATTGGATTCACTAGTACAGATGACGATCCTTGTATATATTATAATGAGAGCAGGACAATCATGATCTCATTATTTGTCGATGATGGTCTAGTTATAGGCAAGAGAGAAGACGCTATTTTCGAAGTCTTGAAGAAGATCAACGAACAATTTGAGATCATGTACGAGAAGAAGATCCAAGACAAGCTATCCTACCTTGGCATGGAATTGAAAATTGAACAGGATGGAATCTTCATAAGTCAGCCAAAGTACACCACAAAAATTCTAAAAAGATTTAATCTTGATCAGTGCAACACAGCTTCAACACCGATCGAAAAAGGGATGGTGACTGACGAAGAAAAACAGAAGAACGACAAACCAGTACCAGTGGGAACCCCCTACAGAGAGGCTCTCGGATCACTACTCTATCTGGCAACAATCTCAAGACCAGATATAAGCTACGCTGTAAATTATCTAAGTCGGTACAGCAACAGACCAATGAAAAGTCATTGGAAAATGATTAGAAGAGTGTTCATGTATCTGAAGAGTACTGTGGACTATGGCATCAAATTCGATGGAGGATCAAGACTAGTGGCCTACACAGACTCTGATCACGGAGGAGACAGAGAGTCAGGAAAGTCAACGAGTGGAGTACTACTCATGAGAGGAGGACCTGTAATTTGGTACTCCAAGAAGCAACCAGTGGTAGCAAATTCTACTGCTGAGGCCGAGTACAGAGCTGCTGTTTCTTCGATAGATGATGTCAGCTGGACAAGAAGAATCTGCACGGAATTGAAAATCCTGAAGACTGATGAACCAACTACCTTGTACGTTGATAATAAGTCAGCAATAACTATGCTGCATAACTCACATGAAGGCAAGACAACCAAGGGTAAAAAGCACATAGAAATTTCGAGAAAATTCATTCAACAGAATATAGGTAAGACTGTACTTCCTGAGCATGTTCAAACCAGAAGTCAGCTTGCAGATATTCTGACTAAACCACTTGCTAAAAGCTCATTTGTAAAACTTCGTAGAGCGATAATTAAGGAGGAGTGTTGAGGTTAATTGTCGCTCAACTATTAAATTATTCATTGTCTTGTTGGTAGACATGTAACGCGAAAATGTATCATTTTTTTTTGCTTTGTTATTTGCTGTAAGAACAACTTGAATTCTTTATTGTTATCTTTTATTTTAAGTTCAAGTAAAATATCAGACACAACATAGATAGACAAGAATTAAATGACGTGTTGAATATTTGTTATTTGTTATTTACCGACATAGACAAACAAAAGTTATTAATTTGCTCAATAAACTTCGTAAAATCAACAACCTGTGTCTTTGATGTCCCAAAATTTAATAGTAATGATTTTATTTTATTGTCAAAGAGATTAGCTCAGTCGGTAGCATGTTTGTCTACTTTGTTGAGGATCCCAGATTTGATTCCTGGCATGGCCTAAAAATGTATCACAGGGGAAAAGTAGGTTTCCCCAATTCCTTACATAGTGATGAATTAACGGCAGGGTGTGTAAAGTTTTAAGAACAATAAATAAACAATACAGTTAAGAATTTATTTAAAAAATAAATTTTACTAGGGAGGTTCACATAATAGTTTTTAATTTCTTGCAACAATGATGAAAAAAAACTAAAGAACAAACAATTTACAAATGTTTTCCTTCTTAATGTCCAAGGCAAAATAATTGGATGTGTGTGTGTGTTCTAAATTTAAGTTAGATTATAAGTCATATGCTGATATAATCAGTTGGTTTATAAAGTGCGCGGTAAATACCTAAATTAAATAATAATGCTAATTATTTATTTATTCCTACATAAAAAAACTAGCTCTACCTTAAATAACAAATTTACAACTTAAATCAAGATGAAGGTATAGAGTTCCAAGAAAATGACTTCAAAGTACCCATACATTATTCCATATTTTACAGGATCAGCGAGATATTTATATAGGCCTACTCATATGTATAAAATAAATTAATATGCTATAGGAAAAATGTTACAAATCAAACGTAAAATAATTGGAAATTTAAATTATTTTACATAAAATACAATACATCTTCAAACACAATTTATATGGCTAGAAATAAAGTGGCAGCTCGAATATTTTACTTCCGAAAATTAGTGCACAGTATATAGTTAAGAGATTATTTGATACAGATTTACATTATAGAGCAGAGGTTTATATTCAAATCATATATAGCCTAACTAATAGTAAATATCGTGTAGTGCAGTATTCATAAGAACAATATATCGATTCAGAACTAAACACTGTGCATAACATCTTACTTAAATCAATTGTCTTTTGTTGATAGAATATGGCCTAACCTCTTTTCGCACCTTAATAATTCTTATTAAAATTCTTCAATAAAGGGGTCGTTAGAAAAACAATGTTCCTTAAAATGCATCTTTTGAAACATGAATTTAACTAAACACAAGCCAAATTGATTTTTATTTGGTTCTGATTTTAATATGAATATTATAGTAGCCCTACTTCCCAGTAACAAAATAAAAAATGAAATATTTCTCCTTTGTTTCGATTATAGTATAGACAACCATAGTCATTAACGCTAAATCCAAAGAAATTTGTGAACAATAAACAAGCATGACTACCACAAGGCATTTCAAACATAAAGATGAATTCAGAAGCTAATTATTTTCTTGTGCGTGTATACTTGCGTTTAATCAGCTGCATCTTCTCCTTGAATTATCATTTGTTGATATGTCTCAAATCCAATGATTATTAGTACAGGGTTATTCACTTGGGACTGAACGCTTATTTTGTATAATATAAGCTATGTAGATTATAATATGAGCATGAAACACGAGCAGGATGGTTTTTTATCTCATGGCGAAGCAGTCGACACGCATTACTTGGAAAATAATGTCTCCCCACTGGCCAGCACAATGACATGCCATCTCTCTAGAGAGACATTAGTGGGGAAGCATGTCTAATCAGACAGTGTGAGTGAGTCGGCAGAATAAAGATGGCGTACTCAAGTAAAGAGCGTGTGTTCATTGTGCGTCAGTACTAGATGACCGGTTCCTTCAAAAAATGTCAGAGGGGGTATTTGAATAAATTTAGTGGGTATACACCACCCACCAAAGTCACCATTTTGAACTTGGCAAAGAAGCTGGAGAGAACGGGTATATGGGCAAACGATCCAAGATGATGGAGGACAACATACAGGATGTGAAGCAGCGATTATTGGCATCCCCAAGAAAATCTCTTCGGAGGTTATCTCAAGAGACTAGATGATCGTATTCGACCTGTCGAAGAGCAGCCAAACAGGAAAAGACTAAGCCGTACCGTATCACGGCTGTGCACGAGCTACGGCCACCTGATTTGGCAAAGCGGCTGTCTCATTGTCAATGGTTTTCTCAAATTTTCACCGAAAACCCCGCCCTGTTGGACATAACATGGTTTACTGATGAAGCATGGTTCCATTTGTTCGGTTATGTAAACTCGCAAAATACCTGGGTTGGGGCCATTGATAATCATCCTCACGCCATCCATGAAGAGCCACAGCATTAAGCAGACATTGGTGTTTTGTGTGTGGTGTTTCGCTGCCGTATCATTGGGGCAATCTTTTTTGAAGATACGGTGATTAGTGACCAATATTTGGAAATCTTTAATGAATTTGTGAATCAGCTAGATGATCAGAAACTCGCAGATGGCTACCTCCAACAGGATGATGCAACTTGCCACACCTCGAATAGGAGCATGGAAGAAATCAGCAGTTTTTTACAAGACAGGATTATCTCCAAAAACATGTGGTCACCTAGGTTTCACTACCTTACACCCCCAAATTTATTTATATGGGGACTTTAAAAAGGCAGTGTTTATGCCAACAAGCCAAGGTCGATTGAAGAATTGAAAGACATCAGACGTGAAATTGCTGCTATCAACGTCGCTACGCTACATATTACATTTGCCAATATGGAGCGTCAGGTAAATATGTGTCTGGACGCTGGTGGTGGGCACTTCCAGCATCTTTTATGATACATTATTATTTTGTCATGGGCCTGGGTATGTGCTACAATCCACACTATTCAAATGTGACTTTCTAAACATGAGTTAATTTAAAAAAAAAAATTCCCGAATGAATGGCCCTGTACTACACTCTAGGGGTGAGTGAATCTTCGATAACTTCTACTTCACTATGAATATTTGTACGCTTCGACTTCGATTCGAAAGTAAAATTTCGGCTTCTATAGGTACGAATCTTCGCAAAATAATAATAATAACTTTTTTGTGTAATTTTCTGCTGTTATTTCCATCACAAATTAGTGTTAGTGTAAAACAAATCTTAAATAAACTAATTATATTCTATCAATAAGTTAATTTATTATTTTATGACAAAATATATTAATAATTGTGTTTGTAATATAGTATATTTTTAATGTTATATTTAACTAAGACCTAAATTTACGTAGTTGTGTAAATTATAGTATTTTTTTTATCCATCATAGAAAATAAAAATATGTAACTTTGATTCGTCTTTGGGAATGTCTCATATTAGTTGATTCAACTTCGATTCTAAATGAAAAAAGTGAAATTCGTACACCCCTACTAAACCATAAATAATAAAAGGTCTACACTTCAACATAACAAATAAATGAAATTTAAACTAACTTAATGCATTGTATAGTATTCACTGTGTTCACTTTCACTGAAAATAATGTTTTTCGACTTATTGTGCACTATTTGCTAAGGAGAGAGTCGCGTGATTTGGTGCTCACCATTCCGGCTCCAGTTGACCCGTCTCTGCAGAGTTCCACTCCACTAACACATCGTGACACTGCCAATATCAAACTAACTCGAGAGGCAATGGTTCGCTTGTCCCCACGAGTATTGTGCCATGCGCAAGAAAAAAGAAGACGGATGGTATGCGTGAACTGGATAAGCACAGTCGACAGTATTCAGAAACAAAATAACTATTGTTTGGCGTGCATTTTAAAAAAAACGCGTGGACTGTTTGGGTTTATTCGAGAAGGCTACCCCTTTTCCCTCTCCTGCTCCTTTGGTTCCCGTGCCTTGAGAATACATGACTTCGTTCGTTGGGTCTGTAATGCCAACACACATTACACTACAATCACTAGGTAAGAGACCTTGGTCCTAGAATAGGTTTACGTTTGTATATTCAAAATTCCGTTTTCTGTAATGATTAAAGTATTATCGTTTTTGGATTCATTATATCTTATTTATCGTTTATTAACTGTACCTGGTCCGTTTAAATTTGCTTGTAGACCACGGATAAACTTAATTTCTTTACACGGTATGACCAAACTATATGTCTGACATTTCTTTGCGATCTTTCTGGGAGAACTCTTTTTATTATTTAGCTTACATTCTGTTTCATCCGCTTCACGGATGGGCTTATATCTAGGAGTATTGCCATCTCAGGTTCATTATTGATTATGGCAGTATTATACTTAAGTTCTGCCGATTTTGTAAATTTAGAGATTATATAACTTGTTATTTTTTGGAAGATAATTTATTGTTACATATTTCAAAAAATTATTATATTTTAATTAAATGTAGGGTCGCAAGTCGGCAAATTTGTTCTCTAACATGGGATTTAGTGTTTAACGTTAATAATGCCTGTTATAGCACATGTTTCTAAATTATATCCATGTTGTTTATTTCCATTATGACCAATTACGGGTGAGGAGTTATGTATTATTGGGAACTCGTTGTTTACTGTTCATACGGTTTGAGAATCATTGGAGATGGCAAGTAAATATATTTTTGTCATGACTTGTACTTTGTTTTTGCTTTTGAATATTTATTATTATTATCATCATTATCTTTAAATTTGTAAACGGGCCAATTTAATTGTAGATTTTATGGTTTATTTTGGGTCACCATTTGAAACTTTGGGAAGACGTTCTACATATTTTTTATTTTATTGTTCTATTTTGATTGTTGTTTACGGATTCAGCACCCAATGCTATTCATGCCTCACTCTCTCATAGAGCTGTATTTGTTATTTTTTTAAATAAAAATCTCTTGTGACCAGGCTGACTGTTATTTATGACTGATGATCAGGGTCGGGGGATACAGTACGCCCCTCCCAATGTTTAAATCGACGAGCCATGACTGATACAAACCCAGCCTAATACACAAATAGCAATTAGCATTAACATAACCACAACAAAAGAACAGTAATGAATTTAAGGTGACCTGGTGGTCCAGGGGTAAGGTGTCAGACTTCTGTGCTGGGGGTCCGAGGTTTAATCCTTCGTCCCGGCACAGATTTATCTGATTGCTAAACCCTTCCTTTCCCTTTGACAAGACGTGTAATAATCATAACTTGTGAATGTGTGGAATGCCAGGCCTCCACCGTGGCTCGGATCCAACGTTAAACTGTAGGTTCTCCATTTTCATCTCACAATCACCTTACCATTACACATTAGCGTGAGTGCGTGTAGCCCAAACGGATAGTAAGACGCGGTGATAATAATAATAATAATAATTAATGAACTTACACAACACATGTTTCTTGTTGTAATAATTATATCAAATATGTGTTACAAAAAATTCTTAACAAAATCGCTATTCACTTTCACTTCCTTATTAAAATATCGCAGCAAAAGTGTTACACGCAATATTTGTTTATGCATGTTGTCACTTGCATACGAGTGTGTTTTGCTCACATCTTTGAATGAAGTAGGTACGTTTATCTCCTACACTCTAAAAGGTATGATTTAAGATTAAGTCAAATATTTGATTAGAGGTGTGCAAACGGTGTTATATATATTTATTAAGACAAAATAATTATGGCACATAACTTTTAATAAGACTGGAGGAACCAACAAATTATCAAACCGGATAGCATTTTCAAACTTGATATAATTACCTAGTTCATATTTGATCCCGTGAATTATGTCAAAGATAAAACAATCGTGTGCACTTGGCATTGAAATAAATTCCTTCGGACCTAATTTCTTTACCAATCTGAGCAATATTTGAACTCAGCCATTTTAGTTGTCAAGTAGTTAAAGTATCAGGTTACTAACCCTGAGGGCTCAGGCCCAAATTTTATCTGACAAGTTGTAGGAACAGGGTCAATTCATGCTCGCGAGGACAGATTAGGAACTAGTTGAAAAAAAAAAGGCGGTCTATAAAACGTGAGTGGAGTGTTGTACTGACCACATGACACTTTATCCGCGAAAGTTGGCACTATCGTCAACTAACCACGGCCGCTTGGTTGTTACAGCTCGATTTCGGGCCAACTCCATAGTGTCTAACCACAAACTTAAAACCAATTAAATCAATTACAATAAGCCATTTCAGTGTCTACGCAGATTAAGTTGTCAACCTCATCTGTTTAGTTCATGGGAAGGTCAGGGCTTGATGGTATATAAAAAGGTGGTTTCTTCTATACGGCTATAAACTCTCATACACAAATATAGTTACATTTCCTATGAAATCCTACTCTTTAGATCCCTAAACCAATTAGTGTAACTAAACAGATTGACTGGCTGGGTTGCGAGATTTGGAGCATAACAAATCTATCACTAAATTCGCCATATCCCAGGTTAGGTTATGGATTGAGTTAGGTATAGATGGGTGTCTCTGAGGTCATGTTTTCAACAGGGCAAACTCAAGAGGAGCTTTTTAGGCATCTAAGTGTAAGACAAATAAATGTATTCTTTAGGTCAGTTCTCAAGCTTGAGAATGAGTAAAAAATTAGCGATTTCCTAAAATTGCCAACTGAATATTAAAAATCCTTATAAAATTGTACAATTGTATTTTTTTAGAATCTTATACAAACATTTCAAAAATTACTAGTTTGGACATTTTAATTTTCAAACATTGCTCTCACGATAAACTAGACTGCCAGTGACAGGAAGTTTGAGTTACTTATCCGTCAGGTGTACTTAAGAGTAGTTTTTCCATGATTGGTCTTCCACTCTCCCTTCTTGCAAATGCAGATACTGTTTCTTTAAATTCAACCAACATTAGTGTAACTATTACACATACGTATAGCACAAATGGATAGTAAGAGATGGTGCTAAAATTTTATTTTTTTCTCACTCCGTAAACACATGAGAGATTTTATGAATTCAGCCCCCAACTCTGGCTGCAACGACACTACTATCAGAACAGTCTAGCCACGACTGCATATGTTTGAAACGTTTCTCTAGTGTTGTAGACATGAGTGATTCAAAAGTGTGGTTTACAGCGATGGAAGATGAAAAGTTGGTGGAAATCGTTGCCAAACATCCTTCATTGTATAATTTAGAGAACCCTCTTTACAAGGATCAAATCATTAAGGATAATGCGTGGAAAGAAGTAGCAGATCATTTAAGAAGATCAGGTAAGGAAAGGCATACAGCATTTATATATAATACATTTTTATATTGTTTAAAGTGTACAAAATAGCTTTGTGCAAACATTCTTGAACTGATGTCAGTAAAA
The DNA here is from genome assembly GCA_902151425.1 of Timema shepardi. Lineage (NCBI taxonomy): Eukaryota > Metazoa > Arthropoda > Insecta > Phasmatodea > Timematidae > Timema > Timema shepardi. The sequence goes on from CABFVX010003336.1 coordinate 28,752, forward strand.
TTTTATAATTATGTTTATAATGGTTTCTAATTATTTATATATAGATATATATAGTTAATAATCACACTATCTGTGAGAATTTACTGGGAAAAGTCTGGTCTTGTGGCATCAATAGTTTGCCATACAGTTTTAGCTTGCGGACTGGACTGTTTAAGTATGCCATAAATTAATCCCTCACATAAAATGCATCAACAGTGATGAAGCCACAAACTCTGGCGAGTGGCATGAAATCATGAGATGGTGGTGTGTTACATACATATCGTTCATAGTATGGAGCTTCTAGGTATGCATCTATAAGAAGGTTGTGCAAATAGCATGACACATTGATCCAATCATCTATCATTTTTGATTTCAGACCAATTGCAGTGTTAAAAAGGCCTACATATTTGGGTTAGCAAAGCAAATAATTGCTTTTCATTTGTCAGCACTTGTGACCAGTCAGAGAAAAGGTTTCATCACATGCTTTAGTAGTCTGAATACTTCTTCAGCAGTCAAAATGTAGGGCAGGACTTTGTCAGAGTGGGCAGCTTACAAGGAGGGGGGAACATAAACCCGGTTCTGGCTTCTTCCAAAATAAATAAACGCATCACATTGTTTTAGGTAACAGGAGTGGCCAAACTTTAGTTCTGGTGTGCCACTAATTACAACAAAATCTTGAATGTGCCACTCTACCCTTAAAAGCACTGACCTAACTTTATACAATCTCCTTAGAAAAAAATTCATAAAAAAAGTTTTTGGCCTATTTATTTTCCTGGAATGCCACCATTTGTATACTCAAGATGAGTGTAAAACCAATATTTTCATCACACGTATATTGCACCATTCATTTTCAATCGTTGCACTTTTGAGGCAGTATAAAGACTTGTTCAAAGCTCGACCAAACTAATTATGATATATGTATTCGTACCATTGGCAGCATAAATCTCTATCGAGCTGAAGATGGCTGTTATCTTAATTGATCACTCATATGAAGCTGATTCTTTCTGCGCATCCATCACAAACTCTGCCTTAAAATATGAGTGAAGAATGACCCTGGGCACAGGAAGACTCCTGAATAGCTCGGTGGTTAGAACAGGGGTGTCAAATTCAAACAGGTGTGAGGGTCATATTATATTATTAAGGAGGCGTTGCAGGGCGCACATAGGATTTTTATTTATTATATTATACATAATTAAAAAGCTAACATCCGCGCCTGTCCCCCATTGTTCTTAAAGTAGCCTACACTGATTTCTATGAATATATTTTCTTTTAACACAGACACAAGAGGCATATTAAAAATTTTTTTATTTTTTTTAGTTTTAAATTTACGATATTAAAAATATCTAAAATAAAAAAATTCCTACAAAGAGAGTAAGTAATAAAACTCTTGGTTCAAAATTCAAATATTTTTCATTTAAAACAAAATGTCAGGATAGTAATTTATCACATCTACTGCTTGTTGGAAATCTGGCATCGTTGACCACTTACTAAATTATCCAAATCAGGATAAATATTTTGACTTGAAACAATCTTCATTGTGTTTTGTAAATGTTTATCTGTAAGCTGACTTCTTGGCTTGGATTTTTTAAATCTCAGAAATATATGTACAAATGTACGTATTTTAGAACATTGATAGTATTTTAGCTGCATTCATTTTGATTGTGGGATATTATCACCCGAATACTTAGAGTAAAACTCTGGTAGGGACATTTTCATAACTGTATATTGAAGAATAGAATGACATTGAAAATCAATAAATTCAAGTTGCGTTTCATCACTGAAACACCACAATTACAACTTAAATAAGTCGGCCTCACATCACTTTCTATGGAAAAATACCAAAGTGTCCACGTTTGGTTCACTACCCTACACTCCTCCTCAATTTATCTTTTAGTACCACAATTACTTAAACTCATTGTGTTAACAATAAATAACCCAAAACAAGTCTTGCAACGAATGAATGTTAGAACAAAGTGCAGAGAGAGACTTAAATAATTTGTAGGGGAGAGTTTGGAAGGGATGGTTTTGGAGGAGCGGCGTCTTATGAGGGTGGTGGGTTTAAGAGCTCCAAGAAACGAGGCAAGGTGGCAAATCCAATCCCAAACTCAAAATCCACCACGGGTACAAAGTCTAATTGCAGGCCACATTCCTATTATTTCATATTTAGGCGCAGGCTGGTTTAAATGCTCCCGCAGGTCGTTTGGTTGACATTGGTATACTAAGCCAAAAGTCCTGAGTTTGATTCTCATGTCCAGGTGTAATTTTCCAATATAAAAGAATATAAACTAATTATGTCTAAACTACTGAAAACAAATCCTTTATTGGTTTATACAACACATAAAATAAAATGTTAGTCAATATATAATTATATAATTTGTTTCCAACATTATTTGATATTTTTCAGCTAAAGACTGTAAAAAAAGATGGAGAAATATTAAAGATACATACAATAGACGAATAAAGAAGGGAAAGGGCACAGGCTCTTCTACGTCCAGCAAGCCAGAAAAATGGGCATTGGCCGAAATGCTATCCTTCCTCGATAAAGTGAAGCATAAGCGCCTGTAAGTACTTAGAAGATAGTTGCATTTGATTTAAGAACTGAGGTTTTAACCATCTTAAAGATATCGCTGTTACATGTTTACACACAATATATTACAGTTTAATTGGCTTTATTTTGTTAACAATAAATTATATCAACCCTTTAAATGTATTGTCCATTTGATAATCTTATTAAGACTGACGTGTAAAAAAATATTTTTTAGTAAAATTAAATGCATCTTTTTTCCAAAGGGAATTAGATGTGTAGAAATTTAAGGCCATAAAGCACTTAAAGATTCAATAAAACCCAAGAAATCTCCCAACTAATTTCTCTAAAGTTCAAAACATCTAACTAAGGCCTAATGGTTTAGGAAAGTTGTGTAATTTTCACACATTAGTGGTTTCTAGTGTTAATATCCAAAATTTTGTAAGGAAGCAAATGGCTCATGTTCTTAACATTTTCGTTTTGATTTAATTTTCAGAAGTATATCAAACATAGGAATTAATTCAGTCAACAGTGATAGTGTCGAAGAGGGTGACTTTGAAGGTATTGATGTTGGGATAGAGGAATCAGGTGGTGTGATCCAGAACATTTCTGATCAAAGTGCTTCATCGTTTGCAGCTATTATTAATGATGAATCGAGTACTGCTAACTGGAATTTGCCACGAAGCTCAGACTTCTCTCATCTCCCCACCAAGTGCCAGAAACTTAATGAGAAAATTGCCAAATTGATCGAGGAAAGAAGCTGTGAGCGTAGCGAGATTTTGAAATTAATTAGTCAAAGACGAGAAGATTCTGTAGATTTGTTTTTTCGAAGTGTTGCTATGTCGGTCAAACAATTAAGACCGGAACTTATTAATGAGACAAAAATGAGAACATTACAACTTGTATTTGAAATGGAAAGCCGCAATGCGTCTCCTACAAGCCATAATTTGTCTCCTGCGTGCAGCTCATCACCTGAACAGGTCTGATAATAACAATGTTAACATCAACAATGTTATGATCATAATTCCTTTTGAAAATTTTGAAGCTAATGCAAATTTTTCAAATACTTAAAAGTTGTAAATTTGGTAACATACATTAATAAAGTTATTTTTGGTAAATCAACTTGTCATTTAAACTTACCTCAACATAATGCTAATTTTTCATCACAGATAATTTGATACTGAACTATATTGCAGTTATCACTAAACTATTGATATCATTTATCGAATCGAAATGTAGGTGAATTGAGAAATATGCAGTCTGAAAAATTCATTAAATTTATTTTCATCTTGCAACAAGTGACAATGTCACTTTAAAAATGAGATGCACATCAGCATTCCCGCGTTTATTCACATTAATTGTAATATTTCATCATCCTCATGGTTTTTTAGCAGCAATTTAAGTAAAAAATCATGTTTTTCGCTTATTGTGACAAAACATTATTAAATTCAGAGAGAAATGATTGCACGTGACTGACGCATGTAATAAAACAGCCATGAGGCAGCCGTCTCTAAGGAAATGTAACTTTAAGTTAGTTGCATTGAACTTATGAAGTCGATAACTCTGCCCAAGTTATTGAAAGTAAGGCAACAATTCAACACAGGACATATTAAAAATGTTTGTTTATTCCTAAAATCACACATAAATCATTTATAAAAAGGACAAACATTTACTAACATAATACACACAACATAATATACTGCTATATAATCTATTTACATATAATATTTAGTAAAATTATGTTATGCAATAAAAATGTTTGTCATTAGTCTGATTTCAAACAAGTAATACCATCAAGTCTTCAAATACTAATTACTTTTGATATCACTAAACTGAATAACATTTTCAAAAACAAAAAAACAAGTATAAGCGCCAGACTCTGGAAACAAGTCAAATATGCCGTAAAAATGTAAAGTATGATTTTGGTAGGAAGAACAGTAGAAGTTAGTAACTAAAGTTACTTAAACAATTTTAATATATTCATACATAAAGACATGTCATCTGCAGATGTCACTTTTGATGGATATTATCAATACCTATCAAATAACACAAATAATGTAAGAAAATGCTATCAATTTTGGTCACAAATAAATATGTTTTGATTTTCTCTACTGTTCTTCCAACCAAAATCAGGGTATATTTGGACCAGGATGAAGAATTGTAAATAGTTTAGTCATGTTTTAGGAACCTGAGAAAATCTTAATTCACAATCTATTTAACTTTTCAGTTTGTTGACCTTTTATAGCAAAATTTTTCTAATATTGAAGAAATACATTAAAAGAGTAGAAGGAGTGTACAATATTGTAATGTGAGAGATAGGGAAGGAAGCTAACCCAAGATAATAGTTATGTTGGGCCTTAACCAACGTCAGTGAACTACATAGAATTCCATAGATGCATACACATTCAAAAACATGATTTTGGTTGGCACTCAAAGTTTTTCCTTCTAACGCATTTTTGGTGCACAAAAATCATAGGATTGGTTCATTAGATCGTCCGGATATACTGCAGACAGTTGTTATAGATGGAGACCAAGTTGTTTATCTGCGAAATTCAGAAAGGCTGGGAATATAAGATTTAGAAACATTTTAAAAGTTAGGATTGAAGGGCAGTGCCTACAGATTTACCAGAAAACTGTAGACTTAAGTGTTCACAATTAAGAACACAACAAAATACATAATTATTGCAAAATTTCTGTGGTACATCAGTCCTCTTCTTCAGCAGAAGAGATCAAAACACAGACTGGATTATGGTAGCATGGCTAGATCTGATCTACCTCTAGCCATGCTGCCATAGTCAAGTTGATGTTTTATTCTTGTCTTCTGAAGAAGAGGACTGATGTATCATGAAAATTTCATAATTATGTTGCTTTTTTTAATTGTGAATATTGAGGGCACAAAGTTTTCTGGTAAGTGTGTAGGCCTTTCCATTTTATTTAGCACGAAAAAGTGTAATGTGGCAAGAAAGTCTAAGGAAAGAAATTGCCCAAAACTTGTTAGACTTTGGGCATTATGGGTTAAGGTAGGGGTGTGCAAACCTTCGACTTGGCTTCGAAACAAATATCAGCTTTGACTATGCGTTTGAAAAATTCACATTTTGACAAAAATAGTAACAGTTTATATACTCAAGTATTACGATTGTCAGCTGTTACAGGGTTCCTAGACAAAATCATGAAATTTTTTCAAGGATTTTCTACAATTCCTCCAGGACAGGCGTATAAAGTAATCATGTCAAAATACACATCATTACATATTTTCTTTTATTTAATGCAGGCTCCCGACTCGCCTACACCTTTCGACACCGTTTATTATTTAATTTATTCCATGATGCAATGAGATATTCAAATAATTAAAACATGACATAAACATACTCGCTTTCAAATAATCATTGGTGAAATGTGAGTATCACCTAGGGATGTGGTATCGAAAGAAACATATCAATACTATACTCATTTAAAGTGTCAGAAAAAAAAAGTATATATACCGTACTAATATTAAATCAAAGTATCAGTATCAAAATTTAAATCTGGAAAAATATTTTTTCTAATCAAGTAATAATTTCAACATTTGGATGGTAATAATATTTTCATATTCTGTACTCAATATTAATATGGAACAAACCTGGAGTAAATGAATTGTAAGTTGTGATAATAACTAGGGATCTGCAAGTATTCAGATTTTCTAACACATACTTGGGGTGGACAGATTTATGTGCTTGCATTTCCAAGCTTCTTAAAAATAAAAAGTTTATTTCTTTGCATTAAATTGTAAGGTAATGAATAACTCATTGCTTACTCGTCTTTACACTTGTTGGGGATGTGGTTTGTGGAATAATGCAGTTAGAAGAGGGGAGGGGCAGAGTTGGACTGGGCCGCCAGGACATAGAGAAATCCTGGTGGGCTAGTTTGACTTGGGCTGCCACAAATACTTCACCCTAACATAAATAAAATATTATTCATTCAATTCTTTTTTTTTTCTTAAATTATATTCAAAAGTTCCAGTAAGTCTGAGGTGCCCAGAAAATATTATTTGTAAACATATTTGAAAACATCTAATTTGTTGTTTTTTGGTGTTGTTTATACAGACGTAAAAAATCATCTGGTTAGTGATCTACCCAATTAGTATTGGATCATTGTACAAACTTAAATATATCAATAAAGACATCCATCTATTGTCTGAGCATTTAGAAGTATTTTTGCTTGTGTCAGTAGAAACTGATCATTGATAATGTAGCTGAAATTACCTCAGGATGAAATTAACTAATAATAAATAAATATATAAATACTTTAGCTCACTCTGAAACACAGCTTCAGTGGTAGATAATAATATATGCTAAGGGCCATCATATTTGTAGTCCTGGGCCGCTTGGAATATGCCAGTCCACACCTAAGGGGGGTGTAGAGTAAGAACCCAACAAATGGGGTAATGTGCAGATGACCCTTCGAAAGTCAAGGTCAGCAACTAGTTACCAAATAAGAGGGCATGAAGAGTAGATAAAGAAGAAATAAGAAAGGCATCTCCCTGTAGAGCTTATAGATCAAAAATAAGCTTAGTGCAAGACAGTATCAAGTACAGCTCAATGCAAAAGTGTTCTTTATTTAAATCTTAAAAATCATTAATGTTACGTATTAACATCTCTCAATAGTAGGTCAGTTCATCAAAACATATTTTCACATTTTTTTTATGTGCTTAAGAATGTTGAACTGTATAGTAAAGAGATGCCATGATACCTGTTTTTCTCATTTCCAATTCTTAAGCCCAACCTCGATTATCAATTCCGATTCTTAAGTCCAACCTCGATTATCAATTCAGATTCTTAAACATTTTTTTTTTTCATTTTTTTTCCAAGCAACATTGCTTAGAAAATCTGATGTTCCTGATACCCTACTACCCCCTCAATGCGAAACTTGGATCATTACAACACATGTTTTGTGAAACTTTAATCTCACAATCTTATAGATGTTTATTGAACACACTAAAATTCTTCAAAACTGAAATTAAAAAACAAGAATTCAAATAAACTCAAAATTAATACAATAAATTGCGGATTTTATAACCAAAATAAGAATACATTTCCCATATTACAAAAATTTTGAGTTGTTCGACATAACTGATCCTACACACGTTAGCTCGTAAGAAATTAGTGATGAAGTTTTGACAACGATATATCGATAATCTAGTGAATTAAAATAATATATGGTTTTTTGTGTCATTTTATTAACAATGAAGATTTTTGTTCTATTTTTATTAAACTTGTCTTATTCAAAGAGCTAAATAAAACATCCAAAATTGAAAAGTGACAAAGAATATAATTAGGCCTACAGGAAAGCAGCCATTTTAATTTGATAGGAATATTGTAACTTTCGATATACATATTTTGATATATCAATTAATGATAAATATATCGATATACTACAGAAAATTTCCATCCCTAGTCTACGTATTATATATCGATTGATTGTTTATAATCTATTAATATATTTTAACAGTCTCACTTTACTATTACTTTTAAAGAAAATGTGTCAAAGTTGTTAAGTTTTTATCTCTTGTTACTATCATAATGTATTATATTCGAGCCATTACAGTATATTTATTCAACCCAAGTCAACTCGACGCTCAGATGCTTTTCAAAAATCTCGCTAGAGATAGACTCGAATTAAAAAACTTGGGCTCACAGATCCCTCATGATAACTTATCAAGATAAAACAAAACAATACAGACAAATGTGCAGTAAAACCTTTTCCAAGTAATTCTAGTGTATAAAGTTAGATAAATAAACAAAATATATTTTTTCAATCCTAAATCAACTTTGTCTAAAGATCCACAGTAGAGGAGCAGAAAGAATACACAAAAATCACATAACGACCTTGAGAATTATTAAGATTAGTGTGCTCAAATGTGTTTAAGAGATTTGTGGTGTGTATTAACTGGAAGAAAAAAATTTATTTTGACTATTGTGAATAAAAGTTGCCCTTTTTTTTATGGTGAATATGTAAAAATTATATAAATTTGATAAACTGCCTGGCCTTGTTCCTGTTTACCAGGTCACTGGATATTTTGTAACAATATGAATACAGCATTAAATTAAACAAACAAACTTATAGCTTAAAGGACCACATATACATGGCCTTTGCCCCTACAACAGACAGGACCAACATCTCTCAGGCAGGGGTTAAAATAACAGGCTCCTTCAATCACGTCTACATTGTTACATCACCAAAAGTGTTGTGAATGGCATGTCTTGGTTCTCTTTGATAAAACAATAATCAGATATTTTAATTGCAAATTTTTCTAACTCCTATTGACCTTTCTTTCCTTGCACTAATTAGTTGGTTTCACCTCCTAAATTTTCCAAAAGGTATTTTTGGTAGGCTCTTAAATTTGAAATATAAAGAATAACATGGAAAATTAGCATATAAGGGTAGATGTGAGTTAGAGAACACTTAAGAGTTACAACACATTACAATATTAATGTCACATAAAAATAGATTCAGTAAAGAAAGCAATTCCGAGCTAAACAAATTTCATAAAATCTAAATTGAAGCGTGGAAATGTCAAAAACATTAAAAGCGCCATTTTTTGATGAAGTCACTCTGTGCCATAGTTCACGTTTGTTATGAGTGTTAATAGATTTTGGGAGTAGTTCTAATTAGACATAGACAATAGAAAGAGCCAGTCGTAAATGCCACTGCCTTTGTCTGCAAGCTGTTTCAAATTTCTTGAACTAGAACCAAATGGTAGCCCATAAGCACTCAGGACTTTGGGTACACATGTTCTTAGCTATATTTTATTATCTATTTATGGTCCTGTAATTATTTTGAGTTAAACTTTAATTGTACAATATAGTGTAGTAAACAAGAGGCCTAGTTTATTTTTCAGACAAAAATATTAGCAACTTTTAATCCAATAAAGTTGTTTTTCCCCTGTGGAATGTTTGAATGTTATGTTTGACACTTAGAATGCCATTCTCTAGTATTATACAGAAACTCAGTACTCTACTGTGAAACAATTGACACTAAGATTATAACGCTATCTTACTACAAGCTACACCAGGGGTGGGGAACCTGCGGCATTTTGAGGTGTTCGATGCAGCCTTTTCAAAAACATTTTTTAATCAATTATATATCTTCATTACTTAGAAATGATAGTATCCAACGTACTGTATCTTAAGAGATTAAAAACAAAAATAATTATTTTTAAGGTATAAGTTTAAAAAAAAATCACAATTATTAATCTATTTATCTATGACTGGTGCACTATCATAATTTGGAAAGCCTTCCAATGCCAGAAGGTTCCCCACGTCTGAGCTACACCATAGTGAAATCAAGCCAGGTAAGCTTGATACCCTTTAGGATATACAAAGTTAACCTCAACCGATTTGATAACACAATAAACCAAACAAAATCAGGCCCCACCTAGAGTTGAACCATCAAATTCTCTTGGTGGTGGCTGGAGAACACTTGAAAGCCTTAACAAACTTACCCACAATTATGTCGGCAAAACCTTAGCGATTAGATATTATTAGAAATTAAAAACATTTTCTCCTATAAACGTTTACATACATAGCAAATATACATTATTTGATTGTTATCAAGGATGTGCCAAGGAAGAATAAAGGAGTGATTTACGGGGTGTACTGTTTACCAATATTGACAATCACAGCGGAAACACGGGTATTAAGGAGGAGGAAGTTTTAAGTCTACGAAATGATATTTTTGAGAAGTACTATCTATAGGAGTAATATGAGTAGTTACATATGAACAAAAAAGAACAGCTTAGTAAATTTTGGTAGTTTCACTCATTTGAAAAAGTGTTAACGAAACCAATTCTTTTAAAGTATCATAAATTTATAATAATTAGTTACCTACACCAGTGGAGAGACAGATTCAATTCTAAGCTCATCCATTTTGCTTTGCCGGTGATGGAAAATAAGGGTTCAAATCCCGTACCAGGTATGAGGGGCAATTTTCTAAACTGTGTCTCACGCTCCATCCACACAAATGAGGATACATCTTTTCCAAACTATTCTCTTCTCATTCATGAAATTAAGTACGCATAGCCCAGATGGGTAGTAAAACATAATAAAATTGATATGATAAAAGTTGAAACTAAAATTTAACACAAACAAGCAATCTGAATACTTCAAAGGTTGTCTTCATTATTATGACTTTAAAGCATCTAATTATCAATAAACTGTCACCATAAAATTGGCATGCACTACATGTCAAAATCTTATTCTAAAAATGTCACAAAAATGGGCAAGATGGAGCATTACAAATTAAACTTTAAACTTACTTTATAATACAATATAATATAATAATATCCAAGGCAAATATCATTATTAAGATCCCATTTCACCGCCAATTAACCAAGATATTGTGGTAGATACAAGATAACGCTCAAACAAAAAATATAAAAAGTGGGTTTTTTTGCATTCTTCATTACAATTATTGGATAGGTTTTTCATTTTAAAATAATCATTACTAGCTTTCTATGGTATTTTTAAACAAAATGGTAAAACAGTTTCACTGGTCTCAGTTCCACTGTTTTCTAAAGTATGTCACAAAAATAATCATCCCAACGAGACGCCTGGTTCGAGCTGTTTTAGTTACTTAAATTAGGTCCTATCCAAGAGATGAAATGGGTCCTTAAAACAGTCTTTATGTTTTGGCTTGAACATATGCACAACATAGAAAAAATTCGGCCAAATTGCTATTAAACTAAACATTGGAAGAAGGATAGAAGGAAACCTAGTGAGGAAGATAGAAGGGCAAGGTCTACAAATCAGAAAAGTGTAGGCCTCAAAGTTCACAATTAAAAACACAACAATGCACATCATTATGAATTTTTGGGGTTCATCATTCATAACCTCCTTTCATTGTTGAAGTCTGTTTTTTAATCTCTTCTGCTGAAGAATGGGGGACTGATGTACCCTGAAAATTTAATAATTATTTGTTTTAGTGTGTTTTAATTGTGAACTTTGAGGCCTACAATTTTCCTCTAAGTGTACAGGCCTTGCCCTTCTATTCTCATTTCGCTATACATAAATTCATCATTCAATGTTATAAAACCAAAGCAATCATTTGACATTACCAGCAGGAATATAAAATTTCATCTAAATTTAACAAAAACAAAAAGAAAGTAAGACAAGACTTAAGATTAAAAAAAACTACATACAACATAAAAAAAACAACCAACTAAATAGGGGTAGGCGAAGCTCCGAAAACTATTTCAGCTCGGACTATTACGAAGCTTTGCCAATAAAAATACAAAGGGTTAAAATACACATTTATGGTCAATTGATGTCATTATGGATTCTTATGTAGATTATAAAAATAGCGTGTTCGTGACAAAAATTTATAGTGAATGAATTTCATGTTTCAATAATAGATTATAATGAGATATGATAAAACATTTTTTTCAACACAAAAAATGATAAAAAATATTCAAACTTTGATTCAGCATTGGGAATATTCATACTTTCGGTTAAGTTTTGCTTTAGTAAAAAAAAAAGTGGACATTCACAACAATGATATAAAATCTTTAAAATCAAGGATTATAAGATATACTGTTTAAATAGTTATATTACATCCTATTGAGCAATGTATATTTAGTTAGGAAAAATCTAAAATCTTAAGGTCTATTATCTTAAGTCAGAGACTATTTGTTACAAATTTCGGATTTTTGCATCTTTACGTAAGCTGAGCCCCTGTGCATGAAACAAAATTCAGAGCCAGTGAGAGCATCAAGTAAACAGCGCTGTCCAGAACGATAGTGGGCACGGCATAATGGCATGGGAGTTTCAGGCCTTGGAGTGTCGCTGTAACAAACACACGTGGATAGTCTGGATGGGAAGTAAGACGCAATGCACAAAATGTAAGCCTACTTAGTAAAGATTTTAGTTGAAAATAGGAAAATCGCCATACTTAGCTAGGTACCTAATGATACAGTAGAAATTTGGGATGGGTCCACAGAATATTTGAGTTTTCCTATTTATGTTTTATAATTTAGAGATGTGATGTGGAGAAAAGAAGTGCCCTCTGAGTGTTGGGAAGTGCTCTATAAGGCATATTTTGTACCCAGTCACATATGTAGCAGAAACAGACATTGAGTGTAAGAGAGACTTGGAAAGTGGAGGCAATAAGGATGACATGTGAGGAGCACGTTAGCTCTCACAAGTTTAGAAATGAAGTTACCCAGGAAAGAGTCAGATACAAGGAGTTTTATCTTCATTTTTTATAACTCTGGTAATTATTATAAATATCCAACCGAGCTTACCTGCGCGAAGAAGTTCTAGATGATGTGTGAATGGAGGAAGGATGATAAACAGAGTTCCTCTCTCTTAAGAAACCTGCATGTTTGAATAATACTGCGGCACACTGAAATTACATTAAAACAATCATCATCACCTGTTTCTAGCCCAGGGCTAGGTCAGGTTAGTATTTATTGATTTGAGGTAGGTCTATTTAACTTGTACTTTATTAACTGACTGATTATATCAAAACGTGATAATTTCTATTAGTGAGAGCTAAAGGGCCTGTCCCACGTTAAACTGTAGGTCCTCCATTTCATCTCACAATCACCCTACCATTATACATTAACGTGAGTGCATATAACCCGAACGGGTAGTAAGACGCGGTGCTAATAATAATATTGCGAGAGTAGCACCTCCGACCATGCAGCCACTGCAGATGGTCAAACTGTATTAATCATTATTCATTTGGTACTATATATATAATTTAACGCAAAACAAGTTCATTCTGCCCCTTCCCCAACAAACCAAATCCCACCCACCACCATAATACCGTGACACACAACTAAATAACGGAACCAAAAGTTTTGAATATTTTTATTACAATTTATTTCTACCTTTTTCCCTTTATTTCCAAACCATGTTTATGTTTGAGGAGTGGAGGGAGTAGTTGATCCTTTAATCCCCCCTCCCCCTTTAATATGATTCTCAAGACTTTTTTCATAAAAAGAAAAAGGTATTGCCCTATTACACTCAACAAAATTATGGCAAGGTAAATAAAGTTATCTCACCTCATCTGATAAAAATGACGAGAAATCCTTTTCAGTCGTTTCTTGTATCCGAGACAAATAGTTAGCAGCATTTGTGCTTGGTGGGATATTCCTTTTGCCAGATTTATCGCTTTTGCTCAACACTGGAAATAAAATGTAAAATGAAATTTCAGATAAGTGTTGGAGTTTGGTTAAGGTTAGAAATGAAAGGGTGAGTGGAGGAGTAGTTAAGGAGGAGCCAGTGCAGGACAGGATAGAGAAGGCATGACTAATGTGGTAACGTATAGTCATGTGAGAAGAATAGGGGAGGAGATACCGAAGAAGATGATGGTTTATTGAAACGGGGTGGGGAGGAAGTGCTGCAGAAGAACAAGAGATAGTAGATTGGATCATTATGGAGGAGGAAAGGTGGTGGGAAGAAAGAATACTTTGGAGAGGCTTATGTTCCGAATAGACGCGGCCAATAGCTGGAAACTATTTGTGATAGAAAGAATAAGAAGAACAGTAAATGTTAGTTTCTAGAGTTACTAAAACAATTTTAATAAATTAATACACTAATGATTAAGTCATGTGATCTGCAGCTGTCACTTTTGATAAATATTATAAATACTTTTAAAATAACATAAATAATATAGTAGAATGCTATTAATTTTGATCAAAAAGAAATAAGTTTTAATTAGGACGGATAGCCGGCACACTTGTCTTGGTGATACTGGAGTAGAAATTGTTTAGATATAACACTAAAAAACACACAATTACATTTTTAAGGACAAGCTTTCACTGTCACAGACAGCTTCATCAGGTCAAGAGATAAGACAGTCTAGTGATCCATTCCAAATAAAGAAATAGGTTTGAATTTCCTTTACTTTTCTACCAACCAAAATCAGGGTATATAAATTTCAAATCCCAATAAATGAAGGTGTTGATATTTTAACAAAATGGCAATATTCAGAGAACAAATCTTCATTTTACATACAAAGTACTCCCTTTCACATTCTAATGGATTTGAGGCTACAAAAGTGTTATCCCTCGTTAAAACTTAAAAGATATCATTATTTATCTATTTAACAAAAACAAACTACACTCACACTGATCTTTAAAGGAGTTCCTTAGAGTATGGGTTTGAGTGTCACCACCATTTGAAGAATGAGAGTGGGTTGATTCAACTCTACTGTTATGACGAATGTAAGCCTGGATAGCTGACAGAATCAATTGCTCTGGAACATATTCAAAAGTGATAAAAAAAAAACACATTAAAGGTGTTTGAAGTTTACTTTTTGAATTCAGAGCAAACTCAAATCCAATATATATTAAATATTTTTTAAGCTTAATCCTCACTTAAATTATTTAGAAATATTTTACTGCATAAGTGTTTGTTTTAATCTGATAAATTATTATCATAACTTACAGTTCAATTACTTCAGATTTTTTCTATAGGAATATTGATTTGTAATGTGTGTGTGTGTGTGTGTGTGTATGTATATATATATATATATATATATATATATATGAGTTCAGAATGGAAACACCTGACCATAAATTTATTATTTAAGCTGACAATATTGTTACTATCGAAATTTTGAAATTTTCAAAGCTGGAATTTTTCCAAAGTGAAGTCAAAGCTGATATTTGTTTCAAAGCTGAGTCAAAGTTTTGAAGTTTCAGATACCCATATAGAAGATACTATTTCATCGTTTAGACTATTATAAGATGGTACTGATTATATGTTTTTAAATGTACAAGAATTTCAATCAGAGATAGGTAAAAACTACATTTTTTTAAACAAGAATCGTAGAAAAGATGATTATCATAAGTAGTAGGTATATCTTAGCTTCAATTTTAATTTTGTTTCCATTAACTCTTTAGTTATTATAAAAAAATAAAATTATTTTAGTATATTTTGTATGGAGTTTATTCACATTCAATTTTAATTGGCAAATTAATATTCTGGGATATGTTAGTTGAACTGGCATATAAATTATGTTGGGGTAAGCCACGAGTATAGGTTATTTAAAAAAATCAATTTTTTTTAAAACTGTTATCTCCTCAAGATTAAGACCCTATATGGGCCCGATATATATTTTAAAAATACCCTACAAGTAGCAGCTCTTATAAATCGGCTCATTTGCGCTTCTGTGAAAGAGGCCTTAGGAACACCAAAAGAGAGGGGATTTAAAAAACTGCATCAGCATTCATCTAGAGAGAATGGGTAGAGGGG
>CABFVX010003336.1:60818-88471 GCA_902151425.1 Timema shepardi
AGGACCTACAGTTTAACGTGGAATCCGAACCACGGTGGAGGCCTGGCATTCCTCACATTCACAAGATGTCTTGTCAGAGGTGAAGGAAGGGTTTGGTTATCAGATAAATCTTTGCCGGGACCGAGGATTGAACCCCGGCCGCCAGCATAGAAGTCTGACACCTTACCCCTAGACCACCAGGTCACCAATATATAAATATAATATAATTTATATATATGTATATATTAGATTTAATCCTACCATAAAATGAATTCTAACTCCTCTTCCATCCAAACCATTACATAATTTAAGGACGCCCCTAACATTTTAATCACCAGTATTTAGTCATTCAAATGAATGTGATTATGTACTCTAGCAAATAGTCGGTGTATGGTGTTTCAAACACATCACATTGTTTTTTGAAATCACAGTTGTGGTAAATTATCAATGCTATTTAAATTTAATTATTTATTTTTAGTTAATATTTTGTTAATCCAGGTTTATTAAAGTTGTATAGGCAGTAAGGTTGTACTTAAGGCAGATAAATTAAAATTCATTATGTTTAAAATGTGGTGACTATTTCAAACTTACTGATCAGAGCAATATGTTTCTATGGAATTTATTTCTTAGGGATCATGAACTAAACACCTCATGGATAAAGCTTTATAGTATGAATTGAAGGGGATCAATAGTTAAATAAATAAAAAAGTTTTATACAATGATGAAATTAATAGTAGGGGAGTAGTTGTAAATTGTAGTTTAACACCAATTAGCAATACCTATACTAAAATGTTGAAAGGTTAAAAAAATAATCAATAGCAGCTTTAGTATTGCTAAAACTGAACATTGGTCTGATAAGCTACACATTTACTTTAACAGTCTGCTTTTAAAAAAGGTCTAAGAACACCACATTAGGCTAATTTTGGTCAAATCCAATATTATTTATATAATTATATATGCACATAAAAAGTAAAACTTATTTCAGCAGAATCATATTGGTATTAACAAAGAACAAATGTACTATGGCATATGTAAATTTACTATAAAATCCCTGAGCAATGACAATAAAAAAAATAGGTTCTTGGCAGAGAAATTAAATATCACACACTTTGCTCTATTTTAGATAAAACTACACATTATGTCGATAAAAAAGAATTAAAACTATCAAGTGCAAATTTAATGTAGAAAGCCCACCTAGGGAAAGACTGAAAGTGTGAGCATGATTTAATACACAAGGGACATCTCATCTCTTGACATGTTTCCTCTTTCCTTAGGTGGGCTATTTTCATTAAATTGACACTTATTAGTATGATTTTCCTTTTTCTTAATTTCTTTATCAATTTCCATCATTATAAAATCATTTAACCAATAGGCTATTTCATGGTTATTCAAAACACATTTAAAAATCATGTACAAAAAAAAGTTACATCCATAGACAAATTCCCCTCCCTTCTTCGTTCAAATAGGAGAAAAAAGGCACCAAATGGCTAGATTCAACCCAAATTTAACGGATAAAAGGGTAACAGCAAACAAATAAGTTATTTTCAGGCCATACGACCTTTCTTGCCAATAATGGCAGTACATATAAACACGTTTAAAAAATCACTCCAGATCAAAATAAAAATAAAATAGGATGTGGGGTAATCTTGATTTTAGGTAAATAAGTGTACACATTTTTCTCTACCTTTGTATCACTTTCCTGATATTGAAACGTTTGAGTTCAAACTTCAAAGAGTATTTTTTATACTATGGCACAAGTTTTAGAATAATAACGATTTTAACAAATGTAGCTCAATCAAAATACAAGAGTAAAATAAAATTATAGTTTTTCAGATAAATTTGCACACCTTGTATTTTATTTCAAAACATACACAAACAAAATTAACCATTGCAATTTTTTAATTTTCTGACCTGAATAAAGGCAAGCCAACTTTGCAAAGTGTAAAGATGTTACTAAATGGTTTGTTAATTTATAAGTGCCATACGTTACAATAAATTACTGAATTTCAAGACACCCCTTTCTGAAATGGTTGCTCTTTTATCAAAACCTAAAGTTAAAATATAAAAGGCATATTTAATTCTATGTTAATAAAATTAAGGAAGACAGCAATTACTTTTACTAACAGTAATGGTTTAAATTAGGAGGAATATCCAGCACACTTACCTTGGTGATACTGGAGTAGAAATTGTTTCTTTTTTCTATGCCTAGTGTTCTTGCATAAATGTGACTTAATATTTTTATTATATCAAGAATTGAATCATAAACGGCAAGTTTATCTTTCAACATGGCAGAGAACCAGTCGTATAGGTCCCCTCCCTAGGGGAGCATTAACGAGTCCTCCTTCAAGATCTCTCTTGGGGCAACCAAAAAGAACCTCCTCCCAATATTTGACGATATATTGGAGGACCCCAGGGAAGATGTAGTGAAAGTTTATCTGAGAATCAGCCGGTGGCTGGCATTAAACGTCCCTCTATAGTTAGCTGGGATGATCAATCACCAACTAAGGATGGAAGCACTGGATGACTCCGCCAAATACAAGAATGATCAACAACACAAGTTTGTCTTTACAAAAATTTTTGTTCCGCACGCTGATCAAAGGTACATATTTGAAGAGTGTGTCCTTGAGCCCATAACAAAAACTTCATACAGGGAGAAGATGGGCCATTTTTCACTTACGGCACCACTAATGCTGGAAAAACATACACCATTCAAGGCACTGTAACCAAACCTGGTATCATCCCAAGAGCCTTGCATCTGCTGTTTACCTGCATCAAGGGAAGAGTGAACACTGAAAACAATTTCAAACTTATAAATAACTCTTCTCTGATGGAACTGGATAGCTCATCTGCACTTGTAGAGCTTGAATACAAGCAGGCAATTATTAGTAAACGCTTTGATACAGAATAAATTGAGACAGTCTTCTTTGACAGAAACAAATTTTCGCTTTTCAGAGATTAATATCTAAACAATTTTACTCCAGTATCGCCAAGATAAGTGTGCTGACTACTCCTCCTAATTTAAACCATGATTTAGCCTAGTGTTCTATTCCAAATAACTTTTAATAACAATAAGAAACTCTCTAAAAACTTTATAAGCAAAGATTAAAGCTGATGAAAAAAGAAGGCTATTAAAAATATAAGTTTATCACATAAAAATACTATTTCTATATTGATTTGGATTAGGAAGTAGAGCCAGCACACTTACCTTGATGATAAGAGTAGAAATTGTTTAGATAAAACACTAAAAAATACACAAACACATTTTTAAAGACAAACTTTCATTGTCTGGCCTGATGAAGCTGTCTCTGACAGTGAAAGCTTGTCCTTAAAAATGTTTTTTTTTAGTGTTTTGTCTAAACAATTTCTACTTCAGTATCCAGGTAAGTGTGCTGGCTATCCCTTCTAATTTAAATCATGATTTAGCCTAGTGCTCTATTTCCTATAACATTAATTTAATATTGAGCAATATTGATGATAAAAATCACCAATTCAAACCAAAATGTAGCGATGACCTATTAATTGTTAAGGTCTATAAAATAGGATTCAAATTCATCCATTATACAACTTGGTATAATGTTATGCCTCTTAGGACAAATAGGGTGAACCGCTATGAATACGACAAAATTCAGAGGTAGGAAGAGAACTAATTCGGCAGCGCAGTCCTGAACGACAGTGAGCAATACATGTTGGCCTGGGCGTTCCTGAGCGCGGAGGAGTGCCACTGTAACAAATAAAATATTCACATTAGAACTTTTACTAACTCTCTTTTGTATATATTTCTTCATTCTTTCAATAAGTATGGCTGTTGAAAGAAAATATCCATTGTCAAGTTTTCATTTGTAAGTTCTTAAAATCAAGATCTAGTAGGAAATAAAACTAAAAGAAGAATAAATACTCTACAAGGGAGCAGATACATACGAGAAAATTTACTTCTTAGAAAATGGTACAGAAAAGAGGAATATTAACTAGAGATGGGTTGAATCCAATATTTCTCGAATCCGAATCTACATTTTATTTTCGAATCTCGAATCCGAACCCAGGCAAATCGTTATAAATTTCAATGATTTACAAATAGACCCACATTACACAATGCACAAGAAAGGTAGACAAAAACATCTAAAACGGACGAACACAATATGACTTTTACAATGAAATGAAGAAAACACAGATCACATCTTACATTGTTAACATTGGCATTTCTCCAAGGGCCAGCCATTACCTCTTTGTTCAATGTAAGGTGTGATCTGTATTCTTCTTTTCACTGTAAAAGCCATATCATGTTTGTTACTTTTATAATATGTTTTTATCAATCTTTCTTGTACCTTCTTCCAGATCTAGGCTTAATATAATTAATATACCATTTATGAAGTCGAAGTCAGAGAGTATAAAAATAGAAGTCTGAGTCATACCGACTCCAGAGGCCTGCTTTCAATACAAGGTCTTGAATTTTGAAATTCTTAGATATATCAAGCAGGATAGTCTACCTGTGGGAAGAAGTTCTAGTTGATGTAGGAGGAGTGGGCGGATGGTAAACAGAGTTTCTTTCCCTCACAAATTCTGTGTATCTGGTCGCAGATAGTCTGGCTCGGGGCTTAGAAATCTCAACACCCTAAAAAATAATACAAAAAGTTTGAAAATAATTCAACAAATCTTAATTTTGGTCAACCATTAGAGCTGGAGTGACAAACCTGTTGGACATTAGAAGGCCGCATTTCCCTTCACCAACTCCTCATAAGGCAGCACATTTCATGTACAGGAAATTTTGCCAAAATTATATAGACGTATTTTACCTCTATATAAGGTTAATGTCTTTTTAGTAACCCATCACAAAGCGAACCCTTTTTTAATATACCTTTTTTCCTTTTTAATCAAAAAGGACAAATTTAAATTTGTTTGTACTTATTATTATAGTTTTCATAAAGAAACACTTAAAAAACTTAAAAAAGTATATCACCACGTAATATGTATTAATGATTATCATAATTATTAGAAAATCAATCGAGAATGGAATTCACCAAACTGAACATCTCAACAGTTAATTAAACAATTTTTCCTCTACTTTCTTCCAAATATAATACAATTGCCTCATAAAGTGAAAAGAGGTTTCCTTACTGAGATATATTGAAAGACAAGTAATTTTCAATCCAAGTAGCTCTGCATTTATAATAGAATAAAATAAAACAAATATTAAAGAACTTACTACTAAACATGTATATAAAATAAATTATAAGTTTTACAAAACTACTGTTAAATTTACAACTTTTTTAAAAATATTTTAAAAATTGATTTTTGACTGTACAACAAACAAAATTAAGGTATGAAATAGAACTATCTAACCTCATCCGAAGTTGAGGAAAAATCACTTTCAGTTGCCTCTTGATCTTTGGCTAAATAGTCAGTATGTGTTCTGGTTTGTGGACTATGAGCTCGGCTAGATTTATTATCGTACCACCATGCTGAAATAAATAAATACCAATTAAAAATTAGTTTATCATCTTACACAATGTTATTTTCTAAGTTTAGAATAAAATTCTATTATTAAATTTTATATATA
The DNA here is from genome assembly GCA_902151425.1 of Timema shepardi. Classification (NCBI taxonomy): domain Eukaryota; kingdom Metazoa; phylum Arthropoda; class Insecta; order Phasmatodea; family Timematidae; genus Timema; species Timema shepardi. The sequence continues at coordinate 66,352 of CABFVX010003336.1, forward strand.
TATGATAAAAGCAAATATTTAAATTGAAAAAAAAAAGACACCTGGATACAGGAATCAAACCTGGGATAGTGTCCATGTGCCATTATTCAATCTAAACGATAATATCTAGATGCTGCTAGAGCCGTAATTAACAAAAATAATAGATTTTCTATTTAGTCCATCATAACACAGACATAATGATCTATGTATATGTAATTTTTGGTATGGTATGATAAGATGGCTTTCAAAGAATGATCCTCTCAAAATTTGAAATTCTATTCAAAGTTTTGCACAGCCCTAATTAAATAAACATTATCAACACACGTATTAAAAACTGTGATAATTTAATTCAAACATAAAAAGACATCAAACTTACACTTAAAACGCCTCACATGATCTTTAAAAAAATTAGATACACTGAAGCTCTGGGTTGGGTTGGCAGGTGGTACAAAATTCTCGCAGTTTTTGGGGGAATTAGACTTAGTTGAGTAGGTCAATGCGGCCAGATTTTTGGGACCAAAGTAAGCCTGGGCTGTCTGCACGAATAATTGCACTGGAACATATTTGATGAAAGATAATTGTGATAAGATTTTAAATTATTACTATCGATAAAAAATAACATCAACTGACCACTTAAGTTAAACACACACTTGAATTTTATCTTTCTTAACATTAATAATAATTTCTATACTAACAAACAATAAAAGAACAGGACCTAAACAAGACAAGGAACATTAGTCAAATAACTCTGAATTTATATGCTAAAAACCCCCAAAAATGCCATGTTGAATCCGCAATCAAGTTGTATTGACTGAGCGGCCACCACTGGTAGCACTAATAGTACCAACATTTGCGGATAGAGGGTTTATGTGGTCAGCACAACAAACCCTCCAGCGTCTAAACTCAGTTTTCTAGACCAGAGCTGAAGTTATTTATTCAAGTAGCTTCTCATTCGTCCTCACAAGGTTGAATTTGACCCCATTCCAGATTCACTGGTAAAAAAACAACTGAAAGCATCGAGGATCAATCCTAAGACCACTGGATCTGTAGCAAGAAACTATGACCAATGAATTTATAAACACATTTATTTTGTAGGGATGGGCTCTCAAGTTCTTCATTCCATAAGGGTATTTGAGGTAATTTCGGATTCGAGGCTCAAATTCTCAATAAATTTCTTCTTTTTCAATTTTTCACATGAAATTTGTTTTAGAGCTTTTAATTCTACTTATTGGCGGTTCAGAACCAATTATTATTGTAGGATAAACTCAACATTTTATTTTGCCACTGGGCCATGTTTTGCTATAAAAACGGCAAAAACAGTCCTTTTGTAGCGTCCCCCTACACTTCCCCTAAAAATTACTTGGAACTTATTTTATTGCACAATTATTTGTAATAGCTATTTTATTTTATACTAAGTTATAACAAATTTTAATTCAATTACTCGAGAATTTTTCCATATCAATATTGATTTGTAATGTTATAGAGTCGCTCGGAATGGTAATAAGTGACAATAAATCGAGTATTTTAGTTGTTAATATTTTATAATAAAGGAAATTGATAAAACTAAAGAAAAAGGAAAAATAAACTACTAAGAATAAATTTGATAAAGAAAGCACATCTAGGGAAAGAGGAAATATGTGGGAAGAGTCTAATGCACAAAAGTGACATCTTCTTCCTTTCTTCTGTCTTCTATAGTAGAAGTAGTCACACAAACAAAATAATATTTCGGCATTGTTGCCTTCATCAAACACAAAGAAGAAGAGAGTACAAATAACACAAACAATGGATTACTCCATTTTGAATTTTAAAAGAAACTGTTAGAAACACATTATGCCAACTGTAAAGATAAATTACTTGGCTATGGTTAATATTTATAGAATACTGATGATGATGATAATAATAATAGATAAGAAACTAACGATAATCAAAAATGATATATTTAAAAATAGTAATAATAATGATGTTAATTTGAAAAATAATATTGCGTAAATAAACTAACATTATTATTATTATTGATTTAATCAGATACCATACAGAATACCTTTAATTAAACCAGAGAAAACTCAAAAAACAACAATAAAACCAACTGCGTTGATTAAAAAGAAAACATTTTATTTTCAAGGCTGACTCCAAAAGAATTCCATATTTGAATAAGTATCAAAGACATACCTGCTATTGAAGCGACCATAAGCACAGTCATGGTGAAAAAGTCCATTGGTGAGTATGGGCCTTTTTGTAGACTCAATATAACGTTAAGAATGACTATCAGGAGCAAGAACATCCGAGTGAAATTTGGAACATTAACAAAGGAAGATATGATCATGCCCACGATCAGGTAGGCGCCATGCAGAGCGAAGATATACACCTGGTCCAAACTGTCAGCTACAATTGTCGAGAAAAGAACAGTTTTTATCAGTGTCTTATTTAGATATTGCCATATAATGTAAAATACACAAATTTAAGCTCGATTTTCATGAAAATCACCTTTTAAAAGATACAAAAATGATTACATTTTACTTTATTATCATTATTTAAGGTAGATCCTATTGATAAATATCTATCAAACATGACAGCTGCAGATCACATGACCTGGTGTAAGACTATGTGACAGTAGATATAGTAATTTTACTAGCAGTTGTATAAAGTTATTCATTTAAAAATTGGACTGTAGCCAAATGTGGTATCAAAACTCTAACCTGTGCCAGTTACACGACTTGCAATCCACCCGAGTCGAGCATTGAATTCATCTCGAGATCGATCTACAATATTCAGTAAAAAATTGACCGTCCCATTAATTTTGGCGAGGTTTTCCATCAAAACTTTGTGATGTGTCGTAACCATATCATTATGGGAGGTAATTAATTGAGTGCGAAGTTCGATTCCGTCCAACACTGCATTTATATTATTTTTGATTTTATCTATCTGCAATAAAAGCTCTTTGTGGTTCTCCTGCCATTCAACTCTCTGCGTGGCCGCACTCACGGAGGTCAACTCAACGCTTTTCTTTATGTCAGCGGTTAACTTGGCTATTTCTTGGTGGCCAGCCGCTATGAGGGCCTTCTCACGAGTGAGCTCTCGTAAATTCAAAGCAACAAAGTCCTTGATGTTGTGTTGCATAGAAAACAGCTTATCCTGCTGTGACATTAGTACTGTGTTGTTCTTAGCCACAGACTCCAGAGTGTGTGACGTCATCGTCTGTACTTTCACTTGGCTTTCCTGGTATATAAAAAAAAGAACCAAATTAATTTTTATTTTAAGCACTTAAGTTAAAAAAAAAATCAAATTAATTATTATTTAAAACAAATACATTGTTTGTACTTTTTAACATTTTCAGAGAACATTAAATTATATATTTAAAAAAATTAATTTTGCTGTTACAATTGCTTAGGATAAATTATGTAGGCCTATGCTTATATCTTTCAAATTTGTTTATTTACCTTTATACAGGTAACTTTTTTTGGTACAAAGCTACATTACATTTTGTAATCTAATTTTGATGTCTTTAAACAGTTAAACTTATCTATCTTTTTTATAAAAAAATTACCAAATCAATTTTTTAATATAGCTTTAAGTGTTGATATTGGAGATGTTTGTTGTGGTTTTCCATGTGGTGTTGATGTACTTGAATAAATTATGTTGGAAAGAATAAATATATTTTAAAGAAAGCAAAGGAAAAATTTATTTATTAAGATTTGAATCTATGCTAGTAAATCTTGTTTGAAATTATTCAAATCATCTAAAATCGCTATAGGACCTAAAGTTTAGGGTTTTGTAATATGAAAAAAAAGTTCAAGAATTTTAAACATTTCGCCTATGAATGAACAGTTATTGTAGAAAATACTTGTAGGTCCTACAAGAAAGTAATACTGATTCAATCAATACACACGTTTCGAACCGAACCAAACCAATATCATCTTAGTGGACTTTTTGGCCGATCAAATAAATCCTCATGGAAGGGGAAGTGTTCTATTAAACTGATCAAAGACCCGGGGACTTAGTTTTTGTATACTACATCTGAAACAATAATGTAAAAATATAATAAATATATTTAGGTGAAAATGCACCCCTCACAGATACATTTTTTCATATAAAGTGTCTTATTTCTGAGGATTTGGACAAGACAATCTTTCAATTTAAGGCTGGTGATAAATATATTGTGTCAAACTCCCAAATACAAGGCGAAGCATCATCGACTTATAAACTTACCAGAGAAACTACGTTTTTATGAAAATGTTTCTGCTGATTAACCAGCTGACTAAAACAAATCAAACCAAATAATTAATCTTATTAAATTTATTTTATAATATTTTAATATTTCACAGACCCTCTTTGGTGGCCGCATGGTATTAGGCGCTACACTTGCAATTTACTAGGTTGCTGAAGACTGGGAAAATGGGGCTTGATCCCGGTCAAGTCTACTGAGGGTAGTTTTCCCTATATGGTTTTCCACTCTCCCTCCACACAAATGAAGGTAAACTTCATCTACATTCAACCTTCCTGATCTCTAACACATTAGTGTAATTAGTACTAAGGTTGTAGAGTTGGAAGCAGATTTTGGTGGAGTCCAAATCTATAAAAATCACTGACTCCGGATTAAAAATAAAAACAACTTTTTTTTATATACAATTTAGAACTAATGTTTGTAATTTGGTTTGGCATATTTATTCAAATATAAATTCACAGTGTCAAAGAGGCCTTTCATGAAGTAATCTGTATCTTAGTGTTTTACTGCAGTAAATTTGTTATTACTAATTACTATACCTTAGTTATTTATGAAGGGGTCAGAAAGAAAGAAAGAAAAACAAAAGGCTTGGTACACTGACTCTACAACCCTGATAATACATAGGCGTATAACCCAACTGGCTAGTAAAAAACTACATTTTTTCTCTCTTTCTTTTAGAGTTTTATCTCATAACCATATGTAACTTACATTCACTACTTTTAAAATATTAAATATAACATAAAAAGGGTTTGCAACCAACACCTTTGTGTCACCTTCATCCCAGGCGAACAAGTGACCATAAATTTAGAAAATAAAATCATACAAAAAGTCTAGATAATTCCTTTTATCAAGTTCTAAACTGTCAAAGTCATTGTACTAAAGATACTTTTCCGAGATTTTTATAAATTTCAAATCTTTTAAATAGGACTATGTATAGGATTCGAGTGTCCTATTCCTAGTATTTTTTAAATACCCCTTTCTATGAAAATTGGACTGTAGATGGACCTAAACATGCTACACTAATCTTGAAATAGAGAGCGACAGTAAAATGACCCACCTTCAGAGACTCCATTGAGGCCAACTGATCATGAGCAGCAGTCATCAGTTTGTTTACAGTCATCTCATTCAAGGCGCGGAACTGCATATTCTTGACAGAGTGACACACAGCTAGTGCTCGGTTGTTCATGAGATGATAAGTGTTCCACATGATTGCGTCCATCGGACTTGTACACTCTTTCAGAGTCTGTTAAAAAATAATAAAGTTAGAGGTCACAGTTTGTGTTTAGAATTTTAAATTGTGAAACGAGCACCCTAAATTTACTAATTGAAACAATTAGAAAATAAAACCACTAAAAATATATATCGATAAACAATATTTACAATGAATGAATAACAAAAGAAAGGCAAGACAATACTTCTGAAATTGAAGTGAATGGGACGAGACCAGTTGGAAGACCCTTCGATCTAAAACACATACTCGTAATTTTAAGAGTTGATCCAATTTTAAGATAACTTAATATTTATCAAATAACGAATGAGTTAAAAAACAAAAACTCTTGACTCACTGCATTTTTAAAACTAAAATATCTGTTAACTTTAAGTACAGAACCTAATTTATAGCATTCCCTGGAAAAAAAAAATGAATAGGTGCACATATGTTTGTGTGAAAAACATTTAAGAGGTTGAAGCCTTTCCCTCCTCACCTATGGAAGAATATATTAAATTTATTTCATACCAAAATTTAATTTTTATGATTAGCCCAGAAAGCTAGTAAATGGGATCAAATTTATATATAATAAATTTACTTAAAAAAACTTGATGGGCAAGTAAATTTCATCCCTTCGTCTTTCTCAGGGTAATGTTGTCCTATCCAACAGAACTATTGGTATGTCACAGACACATTTGAAGAACTAGGCATGAATAAAAAACTGTTTAGTCTATTTAAAAAAAATTATGTTTTCTATTTATTTATTTGATTCACAAAATAGTTTAGTTTATAAGTTACACTCTTTCAGGATATTTAAACATAAAAATATTTAAAATCAATAATTTACAACGTCCAAACTTGATGGCTTCCCACAGTTAATTTGCATAATTCTTTTTAAATATAATTAGTAGTCTATGTTTTGAAATTTCCTAAACAAACATTCACACAAGTCTTAGATTACTACATTCAATAAAATTACTGTAGGCCCAGGCCTTGAGCCTTCTAACTTTTGCCAAAAGGTGTGAGATGCTTGTGCATGCTACTACACATGTACACATGCTTCCCTTGAGGAGAGCATGTTCACTACTGGCATATGACAGGTGAGTTTGTGGTGCCCACTCCAACTCACAACTGTCGTCTAGAATCAGTGAGAAGTGATTCTCTTGTATAATAAGTTATGCTAGACAAGTGTGCGGCACACCTAAGTTACTCACAGTTTAAAATATCTATAGGGCCTACCCTATTTAAAAAAATAATATAAATAGACATATTTGATAGCTAAATAAAAATTAGATCTACTTTCATGTATTCATACATCAAGTCATGTGATCTGCAGCTGTTATTTTTGATAGATATTATCAATGACTTTACTTTAAAATAATATTTTTTAATCAAAAAAAGAGTGCTCCAAATGTCCATTTACCAGGAAATTAAGAGATGGGTTGCTAGCATCGTAGAAAAAGTCATCAAAAGAGTACTGTACACTTAACTTATAATTGAATTAACTAGATCTATGTAGCCTAGCCATAATTAGTTAGAATGTCTAATGGCAGCTGTTAAAAATGTAAAACCCAACCAACCATATCATCCGTGCACGGAAACTGTTGCCGCCCTTCGGTAGCAGATTGACAATTCAGTAGTTTCACACTCATCTTGGCTACTTCTTCTTCCGACATAGTTATACAAGAGCTCCGCAGCTTTAACACCACCTGAAAATTAAAAAAATAGATACAAAGATTCATTAAAAAAAATTAAAAGGGTAAAATCTAATTCTCATCAATGGTGGGGCCTTAAATGACAGAAAAGATACTAGATCTACATTTCTGTGGGGGATGTAGGAGCCTATTCTTATGCTACAGTAGCCCCATGGCTTCTTTGGTGTTGATTGTCAGAAGTGACAGCTGCTAAATGCATGTTTTTGCAGATCATTTGCTTTGACATAGTGATACATAATTTGGTCTGGTAACTTCAAAACCGTCAGCTGTGAGCTGTCAGTCAGCACCAAAGAAGCCATGGGGCTATTGTAATCAGTATGATCTGCAGCTGTCATTTTATATTTATATTTTATCAGTACATAACTATAAAATAACAGCAATAATACAGAACCTGCTTCGACAGCCGCATGGTCTAAGAAGTCACTCTTGCAATAGACTAGACAGCTGATGACAAGGAGATCAGGGTTTGAATCCCATTCGAGTGTACTGAAGGGTGGTATTTACAAATTAGTTTTCCGCTGAAATAAAGTAGGCCTACACTTCCTCTAAATTCAACCTTCCTCATCCCTAGCCCATTAGCCTAATTAGTATGCATATATACACATCCAACCTGAACCTAGGTAGTGGTTATAAAAAAAAATATAGACCTGGTAATATTTAATCAAATTTTTGCCACAAAATATATGTTAGTCCTATTTTCTAAAAAAACCCTTCCTATGAAAACTGAACTTTATTTATATTATCATCGGGTGGAAAGGAATGTTAACATACAAAAAAAAAAATGTAAATAGCAAAGAAAAAAATGTTTATAATTTACTTGGTTATGATTAAAAACACCAAGTTTGGCAATCCTCGGTCCCGGCACATATTTATCTGATTACCAAAGCCTTCCTTCACCTCTGACAAAACATTTTGGGAATGTGGGGAATGCCAGGCCACCACCGTGGTTCGGATTCCACGTTAAATTGTAGGTCCTCCATTTCATCTCAAAATCACCCTACCATTACACATTAGCGTAAGTGCGTATAAACCCGAACGGTTAGTAAGACGCGGTGCTAATAATAATGATAATGAGTGTAACTTCAAGGAAACAATTCAAAAGTAGTTCAAAATCATTGGATTAAAAACAACAACATTGAACCGGGAAAAATTTGTAAATTATGTTCAGTGTTAACGCTATTAATCTACAAATAAAACGTGAGTCATACAAAACATGAGTCAACTAGTTTTATTGTGGCTTACCTTATGTTGACAAACATCAAGATCAGAAAGTTTTACATCAAGAAATTTTTTTGCATCTTCTAGGAACTTTTCATCAGTGGTCATTAGTTCATAAGGAACTTTTTTAAGCGTTGTAGGCCTATCCAATGTTTGTCCCGAATTCGATTTATTAGATGACCAAAACCAATCTAACAAAGAAGCGTCCGCGATTTTTAAAGACGTCGCGCTTAAATATAATAACACTAAAGCAACACGATTAATTTTAATCTCCATTTTACTATTAATACAAACGTTTCACACTACCAAAGATTAACTTGGCACTAATGGAACCTCGCGATTTACTTTCAGTTCAAAGTTATTTCTTAATGCCGACTAATAATAAACGTCCTTCAAAGAGCGGTTGACGAGTTCAAACAGGTAGTAGTTTTATCAGTGCTGCCATACCATAAAATTATAATGTATCTATTTAGATAAAAAAATACTTTTATTTATTTGATTACAATTCTCATACACATAAAAATTCTAGCTTTCTCAAATTTCGTGACAATTTTTATAATAAAGAAATCTGTAATTATTGAACTAAATATAATACACCCTAGAAATTATATTGTATTAATAACTAAACACAAAACAAAAATAAATTAAGGAGCCATTGAGTGTTACAAAACGAATCTTATAGAATATATACTAGGTACTAACTAACTTCCATTATAGAATATATTCCTCGTGTGATGAGTGGTCTATACATTGTATGGATACCTCAGTTTGGATAATACAAAATTAAAATTAACAATCTAACCATCTTCAGTTTATCGAAAACCTGGCGCGCGTGAAGAGCTAGTAACTAAACACACCAAACTGTGAGAAGTATTGGTGTTAGAGGAATGATTCTTATATCAAAATAAAATTCAGTTCATGATTATTTCGTACACTTATACTACCTATCTCAATTAGGACAACACTTTTACACAGAGTGAGAATATGTCTGCAGTTCTTTCATAAGAATTTTTTTTTTCAAAGCAAACCAATTGGAAAATGAGAGTTTTAACAATATTCTCATGTCTTTTAAGGTTTTTATAACAAATTCTGAAAAAACTACTGTGATTGTCCAATTAGTTTACGCGAAACAGTGAGCTATGTTTTAGGATTTATGAATATTTTATCGCAGCAAACATGATGCCCCTCAGATTTTCTCTGCAAGAACTTAACAATATGACCATCTTACGTGCTTGTGTCGTGAATTCAAAAATTGTCTGCCCTTTTCATCGTACCTATATGATCACAGAGAGAACACAATTTGGACCTGGGGAATGATAATTTAGGGATTACTTTGAGCAACATACCATTTGACAAGGCTAACGAGTTTAAATATTTAGGAAAAAATTTAACTAGTAATAACAACATTAGATCGGAAATCAGGAAACAAATACAGCCGGGAAATACATGTTATTACTTGGTCAGTAAGTTGTTGCTGTCTCGCCTGCTTTCAAAGAATGTAAAAATTGGAATATACAAAATAATAATTTTACCGATTTTTCTCTATGGGTGTGTGACGTGATCTCTTAACTCCTATGACCCTCCTCCCCCCAAAAGTTAGGTATTTGTAAACAAGGTGCTTAGGAATATATTTTGTCCAAAAGGGGATGAGGCTACTGAGGAGTGGAGGAGGTTACATAATGATGAGTTATATTACTTGTACTCACCATAATACATTGTTAGGATAATAAAGTCTCGTAGATTATGATGGGCAGGACATGCAACGTGAATGGGAGATTCTAGAACTTTATTCAGAGTATTGACAGGTAAGCCCAATGAAAATACATAGAAACTAATGAAAGGATAACATTAAAATTTACCTGATATATATAGAGTGTAATGAGGTGGACTGGATAGAGGTATCTCAAGATAGGGATATAATCTAATGTGGTGGACTGGATAGAAGTATATCAAGATAGGTATATAGTGTAATGAAGTGGACTGGATAGGGATAGGGTGTAATGAGGTGGACTAGATATAACTAGCTCAAGATAGGGATAGGGTGTAATAAGGTGGACTTGATATAACTAGCTCAAGATAGGATTGGAATAAACTTAAGATTCCTAATATTTAGAAATGTGTGGCAATAACGAATTGAAAGAAGTTTGATAAAAAGTTAATATGAACAGCTGACAGAACCAACATATTATTCAGATCAAGAAAATTAATAAAAATTGATATAAAGAAAAGAGGTTTCATAAATAGAGAAGAGTAAATTGCATACAAAGATGGAATTTAATATTTCAGCGGATGATACTGAAATCAAGAAAGTGCATGAAATAATGTTGCTCCGGTGGAAGCAGGGAAAATGGAAGAAACATACAAATATAAATTATATCACAAAAATCAAATGTTAGATTTTTTTTAAATCTATAAATTACTGTTGAAAGAGCTATTTGTAGCTTTGAGTAATCAAATGTTGTTTGAGCTATTATTTCATCACCAAGTGGGTGTTCAAGTGAGTTTAAATTATTTTTAACATTATGTACCGTGGCTACAAACACCTTCGTTGCATAACCTCCTCCACCTATAAAAGTGCAGTTACACTTACCACGTTTAACCGGGAAACTTGCACCGTTCATGGGTCCTCCGAGCCCATCAACACTCCACTCACGTCAAACAAGAAAAACAAAACTGTTTCCTTGAAAGGTTACGTAGTTCGGTTGCCTTTCCCCGAGTAGCGGACGCTGCGCAGGCGCTAAAACTTGGAGAAAGATGCGCTCTTGGTGATCACGTGGTTCCCCGTCCCCCCCGTATTATATCTTTCTTGGCATTGTGCGCAGGCGTCAATGAGGGTAACTCGTGCTAAGTGGCTGATAGTGACATCATAGAGCTTGTGTATCCACCCTCCCATATTTCCTCCACAGTGCAAATATGAATATAAGCGTGTACCCGGCAAAGAGGAGTCATTCTTTGATGCTTTTAGGATGTAGGATCTTTCTACATGTAAGTCTATATATTGGAAAAGCATTATATAATTTGTAAACTGGGGAACTGTTAAATTGTAACTTAATTATGTAGGGATCGATTTGGATTTGATTAGACTTTTTTTAATTAATAATTTTACTAGTTTAGTTTTGTTGGGTTATTAAATTTGTTATGAATTGAGGCGATTTTTCGGACTAATCTCTTTAAATTTAGATTCTATGGTAGTATAAACAGGTCAAGTTTTGTTATTTATTTTTGTAGGGTATTTCCTGTCTTACTGTGCTAGTCGTTCTAAATAAAACTTATTTGTATTGTTATCTTACTTTCAATTGTTACTCAAGGAGAATTTCGATTAATGTTTGTCGACCGTTATTTTACTCTCAGTATGTTTTTAAGAGATATATTGAGCCTTAGTGTGTAGGTTGCTTCGCCTCACGGGTAGTTGGACGATAATAATATCTTTACTTATTTCTAATGTACCCAGCAATGGCTAATGTAGTTAGAAGCATATTTCTAATAGGTGATATGGATAAGATATGAGATGTGATACAAATAGACTTTCCAATATACGTGTTTTCCAACTTTAATTTCTTTTCAATAATTGCTCGCTTTTGGTGCGTATATAAATTGATTATCTCAAATTATTATGAATGTACTTTATATTTGATAGTCCGTTTAATACTCTGAAAATTTATATTAATTTCTTGTACATAAACACATTTATTCTCTTCCCGATGTATATTGTTGCTATTGAGCATAGTCCGCAATCTAATAACATAATATTGTTAACATTTGGATTATGAAAATAAAATGGCCTCTAGGCCAATGTTATCTTCTATTCAGTTACGTATTATCAAATATTTCATTTTGCTGATAGATGTTTAACTAAGTTCAGGTATTTGGGATTTTGCATATTTGAGTGTGGATCAAATAAAGGTCCCTGATGATCCACTTTATTATTACCCTAGATATTTTAACTGCTTCTCTACAGAGAAGGGTTGAATTACATTTATTCTGCTACAAATTTATTTTGTACTTTCTTAACTAACCAATAAACGAGAGGACTCGCTTCATTGGACAAATCACTCTCGGGATAGACTACATTAATGATGACGAGAAGGTTGAAGGTCGAATCCCGGTCGCGTTTTTTAAGGGTGAATTTTTCCTAAATGGTTTTCCACTCTTCCTCTCCGCAAAAACGGGTACACTTCCTTTAAATTAAACCTTCATAATCCCTAACACGTTAAGGTAACTATTACATTTCGCCTGTAACTTTTAAGGTTAGTGAGACGCGATGTTAAAAATAAAATAGTTGATTAACTTTTCGGAGACTTTACTTAACATTATCCTTGTTACAGAATTAACTTTAATGTATCTACGGATGTCTATTTAGGTTTTACAAATAAATAGTAATAGTAGTCTAAGTAATAGTAATAAATGGTTTAAAGTTGAACAAACAGCCATTATGGATTAAGTATCAAGTTATTTTATTCGTTAATTACGGTTATAGCCGCATTTAGATATCATATTATTTAAATTCAAAAACGACAGCTGGACACGGGAATTGGACCTGAGACCTTTGACTTAGTATGACAATGCTATAACCACTATAGTATCCAGGATTCGTCCCGTGCCCAAGGTCATTCTTCACTCATATTAAAGCAGAGTCTGTGATGGACGTACGGAAATCGTCGGCTAAAATTGTGTGATCGATTTCCTCACGTCTATCACGGAGTCTACCTTAAAATATGAGTGAAGAATAACCTTGGGCACGGGATGATTTATGGATAGCTCAGTGGTTAGAGCATTGGCGTACCAAGCCAAAAGTCCTGGGTTCGATTCCCGTGTCATTTCTCAATTTACAGAATAAAACATCCATGGTGTTTAGTTTGTTAATCAAAAGGGTAGCCTACAAAATGATCTCACTATCAAAATGTTTAAACGAAACACTCAACATTCTCTCGAACAACCTTTATCTCAAGGAGGGTAGTTATAGTTTGATTTTCGATAGGGGTATCTTTATTTAAAAACTAGAAAGTCATGTTGTCACAATGGCGGGAGTAAAAATATTATTATAATTGTATCTACTGTGCATTCTTGGTCAGTTTGATAAATAATGCTAAAATTATCTATACAGCAATCCATAAGCAGGTATTTTTGGAAGCTTTTGATTAATAAATCAAGTAAAATATTTCTATATTCCCAAATTTTAGCGACTCTCAAATCAATGTTGTTGATCTAAGGTGGGTTTTATATATAGGCTGAATAAAGTTTAAATGACCCACTTTGGTGGCTGCGTGGTCTAACGCGCTACTTTCACAGTAGACTAGACTGCCGATGACGGGGATATAAAGGTTCGAATTTCATTTGGGTGTACTGAGGGTGGTTTAAAAAAAAGTTGCTTTCCACTCTCCTTCCACGCAAATGCGGCTACACTTCCTGTAAATATAACCTTTTAAATCCTTGAAAACCATTAACGTAATTAGTACAAAAACGTATAACCCGGACGGTACTAATAAATAAAAAAGTTTAGATGAAAATTTGTTAGCACTAGCGTGGAGAGAGGATAGGAAAAGTCGCTTACGGAAAACCATTCTCTAGTACACCCAACCGAGACTAAAACCTCGACTTCACACTGGTCAGTGGACGTGACTGGCAGTCTAGTATATTTAAATTCTGACGACTTATACCCCATAACCACCGACACAGATGTGTAATATAAGTTGGCACTAAGGGTAAATAGTCTTGGACGTTACACTCTCGAGTGCACGTTAGTTATAATTTATTAATCATTTGTTGTCTTGTAAAAAGGAGCATTTTAATGTTTTATTAGTGGACATTTAAGGGGGAAGAAGGATGTGTGTCTAACCATACATACATCACCCCACCCCTCTGCACCCCCGGTCCACCTATTATCTAAGTGTTGGTAGTTCCCTTCTCATTCTCGGTAAAAGTTTCTATATAGTGTATAAAATGGTCACCAGGTTTCCCATCACGCTTCTTTAGACCTACAGAAATAAAAATAAAATAAATATTAATATTATTTAGCACCGCGTCTTAACTACCCGTTCGGGTTATACGCTTTAAGTACTAAATACACTAATGGAATAGGAATTGGAAAGGTTGAATTAGAGGAAGTGAACTCGCATTTGCGTGGAGGTAGAGTGGAAAACCATTTAGGAAAAACCACCGTCAGTTCACCCGACCGAGATTCGAACCTCGAACTCCCCGTCCTCGGCGGTCGAGCTCAACACGACAAACGCGTTAGCCAACTACGCCACCGAGGCGGGTAATAAAATAAAGATACCTACGAAAACAAAATAAAAATAAAGCATTAACAAAACAAATAAAGGCCTTTAGCCAAGTTCTATTTAAAAGACGTGATGCGAGTTGTGGTTGTCAACATATAACAACCATTATTAGCTCGGAGAAAGGAATGTTTTAGGCCCTGTTTACATACTAAGTATCCGCAAGGTGCGAAGTACTCCGTAAGACAGCGGTTCACAATCTTTTTAAGCTGACGTCACCCCTTGAGAGATCCTCAAATTCGTACCCCCCCTTCCCTTCCAACATATATTTTGTTTTATCAAATTACCACGCCCACACTTCCCAATATTCTTTGAGACAGTTATATAAAAAAACTATTTAAAAAAATCTTGTTTTCTAATAACTTCTTTATACAAAAACCAATGTAACACTGGCAACGTAGCGGTACAAATAAATTTGACTGAAAATTAACGTGATGGTTGACAGAATTTTGTTTTTAGTAGCAATTTTAACTTTCTAAGGACTAGTCGATACGTAAGTAAGAGAGCTCGCGTATCAAAATGAAATCAATGGCATTATCATAGAAATTACACTAACTATATTATTTGTGACTGCACTTAACATAACTTTCAAATGAAGCCTATCCTGAAAGTAAAAAAAAAAATGTGGTGTAGTTGAGTTAAAATTAATTTTTCAGCTGTGATACAGTCTACTTTCGCCTAGCATTTTCTTTAGAGGAGTTTAATTGGATGTTGTTTCCAATTTGCCACGGACTGTCTAGACATGTTTTCCATCTCTTAAGGACTATAAGGATGTGAGCTTACGGGCTCTGTAGATGGGGCTTTAGGAAGTTCAGAAAGTTGAGTAAATTTCTAGGACCAAGGAATTAACCATCAGGACTTTTATAGTGCCTCCTGTTAGTGAGGAGTCGATCTCTTACGGGGAATTACGCACTTTACGGATAAGTATTCTATAGATGGGGCTTAAGGATGTGGAGGTTAAGTACGCGTTGTATAGAAGTCTAGCTCATTTAGTTTGATTTTCCTGTAACAGGGAGATCGGGGATAGAATCTCAAGGAAATATTTGAAAAAAATAATCAAAATGTTTCCCACTCTCCCTCTACGTGGTCTTTGTGAGTAGATTTAATTTAAAATTAAACCTCTCTCATCCGAACGGGAAGTATGAAGCCGTGGGAAAAAAATGTAATTGTATGACATATTGGTATAAACTTTCTGATATAGCGGAATTTTTAAAATTTCGGAAAATCTAAGATTGGTGGCTCCAATATGGCAAAAGTAGCGTACAAATTAAAGTCTCAGAAAGCTGAAATTTGGTATGGATACTATTAAACATGCCATATTCATGAGAAAAATCAGAAGCTTAAAATGTACCAAGATGGTGGTTGCAACGTTCAAATAGAGTCCGATTTGGATAAAATCGGCGGTTCAAAATTGTTTGTCTGAGAGTAGGAAACTGTAGCAAAATTTTGGCATATGTCTACACTTTCCGAATTGTACACAGATCGAGCTACTTTATGTTAGTAAAAAACCTAAAAATATATTTAAAAAACCCAACAGAACAGACTTATTGAAAAAACAAAAATTTCAATTTCCAATAAAACTTGAATTAAAAAAAATAAATCAGTTATCACTAAACTAAACCTTAAATCTAATTTTCACACAAAACAAACTCTTGTATGTATATAACAGAAACTCTAATTATATTTCTTTTAATTTCACCGCAGTGATGTGTGTTCGACCCCCCCCCCCNCCAATAAAACTTGAATTAAAAAAAATAAATCAGTTATCACTAAACTAAACCTTAAATCTAATTTTCACACAAAACAAACTCTTGTATGTATATAACAGAAACTCTAATTATATTTCTTTTAATTTCACCGCAGTGATGTGTGTTCGCCCCCCCCCCCCTCCCCCCCATCCTTACCGCTCTCCCCAAGTAAAGGTGAGGGACATTATACACGAACCATGAAACAAGTTGTAAGGTTTCTTCCTTGCGAGGCATATTATCAGCTAGCATAATTATAGCTCACAACAAAACCAACAAAAATACACATGCACATACTTGTTCACCTTGCGTAGGTCATGGGCCCTAGAGTAAGCTGCTTCCAGTGGTGAGTCATCCAATGCTACCACTGGTAACAGTTGAGAACGAGGGACAAATTGGTGTTGGTGAAAAGAGAAATTATACTGTAATCTTTGAGGAAGTATTGTTAAAAGCGATTGATAATATTTTTAGTAATTATAATAGTAGTAATTAGTAAATAATAATTGTTTCCAAATATGGTGACAAAAGTTATTTTTAGACAATGTTGGCGTAACTGATACCATTTGCTAGCTTCTGCTAGCTGTCATGTAAAACCACAAAAGTGGTAAGTCCATCATACATGTATGACTGCCACCGAACGAAATAAAGCTATTTCTTCCACTGTTGTACGTCACGTTTTGGAAGGCCTCATTTCTTACCATAATCCTACTGTATACTAGTATGGTAGCAGGAAGTCCCTTCTGTAAGGTATTTTATCCTACAAAAATACTACTTACTATACAGTAGGAATCTGGCACGAAATAAGACCTTACAAAACGGGCTTCACACCAAAATAAGAGTATAAATTTGAATATATTCCCTCTTTACTAGGGATTAATTACTACAATATGTTACCCGCCTCGGTGGCGTAGTTGGGTAACGCGCTTGTCGTGTTTTGCTTGACTGCTGAGGACGGGGAGATCGAGGTTCGAATCTAGGTCGGGTGGACCGGGGGTGGTTTTTCCTAAACGGTTTTCCACTCTCCCTCCATGCAAATGCGGGTTCACTTCCTCTAATACAGCCTTCCCAATTCCTAATCCATTAGAGTAATTAGTAATTAAATCGTATGACCCGAACGGGTAGTAAGACGCAGTGCTAAATATTATTATTACAATATGTTACTATCTACGTCAATTTTGTTCATCCCTTGACTGAAAAAGAATAACAATATTTATTATGGTTTTTTTTTCGTTTGTATGAATCTCTCCGTGTCATTTTAGCTTTACAAATAAAAATATTTTTTGGAAATAAAGAATTTAATGCTTAAAGTGTGTGTTTTAAAGAACCTTCTGTTAGCTGTCACCATCTTCCCCACCGTATATGGGGTATAGGAATCTAACTCTTTTTTTTAAAACCGGCTATCAGTAAACTATCTTTAAATAAATACTTCTCCATAAAAAAACTTGTCGAAAATCACCCATTTCCTTTAAATTTCAGAGGAATCTGGGTGAGATTTTGACATAGTTTTGTATTAAAAAGCTTTGTAAAAGGGTCTACGCCTCGCTCCGGCCTACCAACTTAGCACTCTGACATATTAAAGACAGTTTTTTTAAAATAGCGAATCTGTTGTGAAATAGCTTTGACTGGCTCTCGCATGAGTTATCAAAAAACGGTGCTCATATTCCCACACCGTTTTTTAAGATGATTTCCAACTTGATTTGAAAGTAGCTATCGACACTATTTTTAAGAAAATTAAAAGTTTTTAGAAATGAAGCGTGTATGTATATATACACACACACATTTGTTTTTTGGAGAAATATTTATTTAAAGTAAGTACCTATACCCTATCTACGGTAGGAGAGTTGGTAAGTGACATCTAGCAGAAGGATGTCTATTGCAAACATTGGCTGAAAATGACTTATGCCAACATATTCGGAAATAATTATTTGCTTAGTGACACTATATTAGAATTAAAAAGTGTTATCAAACAAATGTACTAACACTTCTCCAAGGTTAACTGTGTGATTAGCGTTTTCATAACTTCATGGAAGAATAAAATATATTCATAAAACCATAAAACTATATGATTCTTTTTTAAGTTGTGGTAAACAAGATATACAGTAAGATTTGGCTAATTCGACGTTGATTAATTTGAAAAATTGAATAGTTAGAACCAACCATAATTCCTCATGAAATTTCTATTTAAATCAATGGTAAAAAAATAACATTTAATTCAAATTTTAGAAGGAGATATTTGGAGAATTCAAAGCCTATGCATTGTTAATTTTTTCGCGTTTCTTCTCATTTCAAACCTAAATTAAAAGATCTTTAATAAACCACTCCATTTGCCGAGAATATCAAATAAAGTTGGAGTTTAGCATATTGATATAGTAAATGAAAATACAGATTTATAATGCACCGGCGGTGAGCGGGTTGCCTAATTCAGGGGATGTGTTAGCTCGGCTTTCATCTATTATGATTTAAGTATTTCGTATGATAATTTTTATAAGATTTTCTATTTGAATATTTCTTGTTTTTATATATGTATTTTTTGCGTATGTGTGTGTTAAAGTAGCATATAAAATGTGTGTGATTATATGTAACATATTTTGAGGTTATTGATCTAACGTGTATCAGATGTCTGGGTATTCATGAAAATGGTTAGTTTGAATTTGGGATATTTAGAATTTTTTTTAGATTTACTTTGGATTTCGAATTAAAAATGTTGTAATGTATTATAGTAGATGAGATAATAAATTAAACATTATTATATTTACACTTGTCTCTTATAATAACTGGCCACCAAAATAGATTTAAAGAACGAGCCATACAAAATATCACTTTCAAAATAAAACTGTTTTATTTTGTGAACAGCGCATGAACACATTGGAAGACGGTTTATATGACGTCATCAACCATTTCGTCTGGTTCGCCATTTTAATTTAACAAGTGAACGTAGCATTTTAGAAACTCTCATTTGAAAAGCATTTACCAAAGTGAACCACAGACGTCGCTTCCACATAAAAGAAACATCTAAACGGAAATTTTCACAAATTTTTGTTTCAAAAATGTAAAAACTGTTAAAAAGAAAAACATAATAAAAAAAAGTTTGTTGTGAAACTTTTGACTACCACAAGTAACAACAACTCAACATAATATTGTGGTCTTTCAGATCATATCGTTTGGCGTATGGATACATGGTAATTTTTATTACCTGTTACTTACCTTCTCTCCTACTGTAGATAGGGTATAGATATATTCCACCATACTATGGTAAAGTATGTTAAATTGTGTAGTACATTTTATTGTTCAATAATGAACTTTTTTTCACATATTTTTTGAATAAACCTTTATACAGAATTTCCACTATACAGTAATTTAATTGTGATTATTGTACATTTAATGCCTTTTAAAAAAGAGCAAGAAGTTGAGTAGATATATTTTGCAAGGCTATCATTGTAGCCAATGAGGTTATAAATCACATGACGGTACTTTGTTGTCAACCACTATCATCTTGAATACTATCTAACAGCTGCGCAGCTAGACTACACTCCAATTTCAATAGGAAGAGCCTTATATGACGGCTAGAAAATTAAATAGATCTACTTTCTTGTGTTCATACATCAAATCGTGTGTATGAACACAAGAAGGTAGATCTATTTAATTTTCTAGCCATCATATAAGGCTCTTCCTATTAAAATTGGAGTGTAGTCTAGCTGCGCAGCTGTTACTTTTTGATAAATATATGATCAACACCTACAAAATAACACTAATACAATAATATAGTAAGATGTATATTGCCAGAAAGCAGCCGGAAAGAAGTCTGAGAATTGTCACGTAAGGCATATCTGGCAATCGAAGACTTCTGGGGCGACCCAGAACTGGATGGAGGGACGATGTGGCCTGATATCTCAAGGATATATATTCTTGGAGGGGGATTGGAGGTAAAAGGCTCAGGACGGAATGAGATGGAGTGATGATGTGACCATATATCTCAAATATATATAATCTTGGAGGGAGAAGACTCAGGACAGAACGTGGTGGAGGCATCTTGTACGGTCGGGGCGTCGTCTCCAAGGCCTGTGATCGCCGTTAGTGAAAATTAAAATAAAGTATTATTAATGTTGCTCGTAAAAGAATATATATTTTCTAAAAGGCTCTTTCTATGAAAAAATAGACTGTACTTTCATAAGATATTGTTCCAAGAGAATATTATGCTTTGAAGTTGTCCAACTTGATACCAATCTAATGTGTTTGACCCTCATCGCACTTGCTCATATTTGATGGGCAGGGCAGGATTTGCCCCTTCGAGAACCATGTGCTGATATAATAGGTTATTTAAGTAAAAACTATGTTTTATATTTGTGCGTGCAACGTATCATATTTGCCTACTACATTTAATAAAAAAGGATGAATAATTTAGAATTTAGAAGAAATGCACCTGGATTTAATTTGAGGGAAAATGGGAAACTATTTGGGGAAAAACAACTTCAGTGAGCTCTGTCCCTTTCCCCAACTTCTCAAAAGGAAGCTGTCAGTATAATTCACTCTATATACAGTATTA
Organism: Timema shepardi; assembly: GCA_902151425.1. NCBI lineage: Eukaryota > Metazoa > Arthropoda > Insecta > Phasmatodea > Timematidae > Timema > Timema shepardi. The sequence goes on from CABFVX010003336.1 coordinate 87,256, forward strand.
TACACACATTCTCTAATATATGATCTATTATATAAAATCCATACAATGTTTTTTCCTTCCAGAGGTTTTTCCATACTTCCCGGTTAAATAGAAGGTTTAAATTCGACGCGGAGTTTCCTAGTTATTTTTGAATGATGTGAGAAATCTTAAAACCAAAACATTCGAAAAAGGACCTAATCTGTGACCCCAAAAAGTCCCCATGCTTACCTCATGGGCAAAAAAAATAATAATTCAAGTTTGGCCCATTTGCTAAAATTCGATTTTCCGGGGCTTAAAACTCTGATTAACAAAACAGTATTTTGATTTTTTCAAAATTTCGGTCAGCTGATCCTAAAATCAATACCTAAATGGTATAAAAAAAATTCAAAAATTGTAATTTTTTCTAATTTTCAAGAAATTTTTATATCTGTGGGTTTTCAAGGCCGGTAAACAATATTCCATCATTGGCTTTTCAAAATTAGAATCAAGTGAACCTCAATTGGTACCCAAATGGAAGATAGGGAAGGGAATGGAGGCATTTAATTAGAAAAAACCCTTTAGGGTGGGCAGGAAACTAAATTTTCCACGAATGTAGAGGAAACACTCCAACTAATAAAATCAGTGTTAACTATTTTTCTTTAAAAGTGGGAGATGGTGAAATGGGGTATAGGGAGCGGGTTTCCAAATTTCCAAAACTAAACGAATCAACTACTGTTCAGTGTTTTGGAGATTTTGGCACAAAAAAAAAAGTTTTCTTTGCCATAAAATTTGCAAACATCTTGAACTTAACTCACATCCACTTCCATCCCTTCTTAAAAATGAACGCAATCAACTTAATTCTCGCTAATAGTCCGCGGTGGATTCCCCCGAGTCATGACGTCATGTTTACCATGGCGGAGAGAGGTCGTTCGTTCCAGCCGCTAGCTACTGTTTATAAGTTCCGTGTTTCCTGACCTTCACCAGTCAGTGTTCATAGCAATGAAGACCTCGGCGGTAGTTGTGATTCTAGCAGCAGTGTTCTGGTGTGATGACGCCAATGCTCAGGAAAAATCATTCTTAGCATCGGCGGGCGAATCCAACTCCCCAGACAGCAATCAAGAAGGGGTTACGGAAAATCAGGTAAAATATGGTGTCTTTTTTACTAATTCATTTAAATAAAGTATTGTATTGGTGAAAATATGTGATCTCAATAGTCAAGCTTATGATGTCTTTTGATGTGCCATTGTGACCTAAGAAA